>JAQFZM010002687.1:0-12847 GCA_034695785.1 Galumna obvia | reverse complement strand
TATTTAGCACAGTTAATGGCAAAGGGCATCGAATAAATAATTTATATGATTTAATAATTAACTTTATATAAAAATTCATTGAAATTTTCTCTGATTCGATTTAACAGGATTTCGATTTAACAAGATAATCTAGCTGGCAACAACGATCTTGGTAAATCGAGACCAAACTGTATAACAAATTGACAAACAAATACCATCATTTTTATCCTAGTCAAATAATCTTAATAATTCTGATAATTATTTTAACCTAACTATTAAAAATAAGTTTGAATAGATGTGTGCAATAAATTGTTAAATACTGATAGCTTCTTAGTAACTTAAAAAAATTGTTACAGTCACAGACCGATCATATAAAGTGTAATAAATTCAAAATTTGTTCATAACATCGGTAAGTTCATTAGATAGGTTAATTGTTTATTATAAGTTTAAAACACATTATAAAAAACAATATATTACTGATTAAACATATTTTTATTTAATACAGTATATTATATAATTTTAAATATTTTAAACCAATTATTAGAAATTTTATTTTGAGCTTGAATTTAGGTTTCACAAAAAAATTTCCAATAGTAGTAGAGAGGGCCCGCTATACCTGACGAATCAGAGCACAGCAGTTGCTCTGACGTCAGGATAGCAGTCAAAAGGAAGCGCGCAATACAAGCCCAAGTAATCCTAAAGAAAAACTGTCCAAACACTTCTCCCGAACCTATCCAACCATTTCCCCCGAACCTTTCCAACCACTTCTCCCGAACCTGTCCAACCATTTCCCCCGAACCTTTCCAACCAATTCTACCGAACCTGTCCAACCACTTCCCCGAACCTGTCCAACCAGTCCTCCCAAACCTGTCCAACCACTCCTCCCGAACCTGACCAACCAATCCTCTGAAACCTGTCTTAACATGTAAATAAAGTATTAAAATAATTTAATTATTAACATAAAAATAATTATGACTTTAATAAAGTTTACATTTCTTAATATATGTTTTTGGATTAAAATTAAAGTTTGTTAACCTTTATCTTAATGTGAACAAAATATGTGTCTCACTTAATCCTCAGTTCTAGGAACGCATTCCTAAGGATTAATGAGGAAACAACACCTGCGTCTCCAATATTTAATCCCTAAGGTGCTTGAACAAATTTTCATCAAAATGTTAATTAATTAATTAGTTTAATTAAATAAAAGTTATGCTTTAACAATAATTAATTTTTCTACTTTTATAGTAGCATATTTTTAAACTTATTCTTTCATAAATTGTATATAATTTTGAAATTTATATGAAATTTCGAAATATACTAAAGATTAAACAGGATTATCAAAAGAGCTTAACTGCTATATATTTGTTGATGCACAATAACAAGGGCTTAACATATAATCAACGAATCAAGAGACATGCTTTCTACAAAATAGAGTATATAAGCAAACTTCTCATCGATAAATTTACACAAAATTATTTTCAATTTTGTTAAGCAATCAATTTTATTGTTTAAAATTTGACCATTTAATTGTTATTGTGTTTATTTAATTATAAATACATCTTAATTAGTTCAATGTCTAAAAGAAGTGTTGCCCAAAACGATGTCGACAAACGTGTGCGAAGTGAAGGTATGCATTTTAAATATTAATAATTTTTAAACAAATATATTATTAATTCTTATTTCTATTAGATGTTTGTCCTTCAGACGAGATGCTTTGGGAGGAGTCGGATATTGAAGTGGAATCGGATGAATATTTTTTGAAGGTGTGCTTCCGCGTGAGGATGAAATCGAAGGTGTTCTCCCGATAGACGAGTCGTTACCTGCTTCTTCGGAAGCAAATATCGGTGTTGAACAAACAGGAGAAGGAAATGAAAGCAATATAGAGGATGAGGAAGACGAGGACTTGGCAATTGAAATATTTGACGATAGTTTTAATGATAAACCGACGCCCATAATAGAAGAAGAGTTTTTAAGCAGGACAGTTATAAAGCATTTCGAGCCGCTTAAGACCTTTCAATATCGAAAACAAATGTACATTAAGTTAAATTTTAAGGATTTCGACGGAGACTTATCCGCCGTTAATGATCAAATGGACTGTTTTTACTTTAGGCAAATTGAACCGATTATGCGCAAGTTTAACTGCGAAGACTTTTATACTGTAGCCGTAAATTCCCAGAATCTGGACAAACCTCTATTTATAAGCACTAAAAAGATTAAAAACTATGATAAGCACGAATTCACTAATCAGGTATTTAGAATTTGTCAGTCCAAAGACTTCATTTTCGAACGGATGGCTTTTACCATATATGTTACATTGGCGCCCGTCGGTGAAGGCAAAGATATAAGCAAAAACTCTAAAATAAAGGCTCCAATGACTTTGAATGAAAAATCAAAGAGGAAAACAAGTGTAATCACAATCAATAATATGAGTAAAATTTAAAATAATTTCTATGTCCTGTTTATAATTATACTTTATTTTAGATAACATGTGTGGTTTCCGAGCTGTATATGTTGGTTATGCGTATCATCAAGGAAAATTTAGTGACAAATATAAAATACAACCATTGTTATGTAGGCGTATAATAGGCAATATATTCGCTAAGGATTTTCAATTGAGAAGAACTATTCTGCTCTTTGAAGGCATCAATGGATATCATCACTATCAAATTCATGGTGGAGAAGACTGTCCTGAAGATTTGGATCCGGTAAATGAGTGTCCTGACAAAACCTATTTTGATTTGGATAAACAAGAATTAAGTTCTGGTGACTATGACTTTCATTTAGTCAACAAATTTTTGAATGTCAGAGGGTTAAAATTAGCCGTGATCGACGCTTCAGATATAAAGAATGCTGTATTCATCTATTCAAACAACCCTGATTTTGAGACACTACTCGAATTGATAAAAGACAACACAAACAGTAAGAGACACTTTAATTTTATCTAAGATTTTAAGGCATGTAAAGGAAATCCATTTTACTGCCCTGCCTGCAAACGTCACCATTATGAACTTCTACATAACTGCAAGTATACTTGTACTTTTAGCTATAAAGTAGGGCTTGAAAAGCATACGGGAGAAGCGTTTGAGTGCATAATTTGCGGAAAGTTTTTTGCAGGCGAAGAGTGTCTTGCCTATCACAAAGACAATGGAAGTCCATTCAGGAAGCATTGCGTTCCATATGTTGAATGTGATGACTGCGGCGTGCGGTATAAAGACTACGCGAAAATAAAACATGTGTGCAATGAGTTTAAGTGCAAAAACTATAGTGAAATATATACAGGTGTTCATTATTGTATGCTTAAAACCCTAAAACGCGACAATTTAATTAAAGAAGACGAAGAGAATAAGATTATCGTGTGTTACGATATTGAAACTTTACTTGAAATTGATAAAAACTCAGTAGAAACTCATACTCCAGTTTTGCTAATAGCAGAGATTGTTTGCAAAAATTGTTGGGACAAAGATTCCAAAAGCAAAAATATATCAATCTGTTCAACATGTGGTCCTGGACTAAAAATTTATGAAAAGAAAGGTTGTGTCAAAAAGTTTGCCGATTACTTGTATAAGGATATTGCGCAGCGGGCCGAAGGTAAAGCTTTGTTGTATGTTTTTGCTCATAATGCCAAAGGCTACGATGGTCACTTCATTTTAAAAGACATTTTCACACGATAATTTAAAGACCCGCCACAAATAATATTACAGGGGATGAAGATATTAAAAATGAGTGTGAATAACGTAAACTTTGTAGATAGTCTATCTTTTTTCATGCAACCCCTTGCCTCATTTCCTAAGTCATTTGGATTTGAGTCTATTGTCGAGAAAGGCTTTTTCCCTCATAAATGGAATACTAAAAAGAATTGGAGTTATTGTGGCCAAATTCCCCCTATTGAAGCTTTCGAAACTCAATATATGAAGGAAAACACGGCAAAAGAGTGTATTGAGTGGCATCAAAAATATGAGGGGAAATATAATTTTAAAGAGGAAATGATTAAATATTGTACAAATGATGTCAAAATTTTAACTAAAGCTGTTATGGAATTTAGAGATTTATTTGAGAAGACAACCCAATTTGATCCGATTACGAAAAATTTTACGTTAGCATCAGTTGCTGTGGAAGACTTTAGAGCTAATGTTCTAACTAAAGACACAATAGGTATAACACCAATTGAAGGTTATGTCAATAATCGGAGCAAGTCAACAAAAGCAAATATATGGTTGGATTTACTTCAAAATACATCAGGTTTTAATATATTAAGAGAGAGGAAAGTGGGTCCATTACGCAGATGGGCTTCACGATAATACAATTTATGAATTCTTTGGTTGTTTTTTCCATGGATGTGACAAATGTCCTGTAAATGAAGGATTGAATAGATTTAAAAGCCGAGGAAAATTGAATAATCGAAGTTTGAGTGGTGTATTAAGAGATACAGAGAAAAAGATTCGTTTAATTTCATAGAAAATAATTTAATAACTTTATTTAATAGATTGAATATTACGAAGAAAAAGGTTATGAACTCATATCAATTTGGAAACACATATACGACGATATGTGTAAGAATAACGATGACTTCAAAGCATATTATCACAAAAGGATGGGGTTTTATCAATCCATTAAAAAATATGGCAATATAAATATAAGGGATGCATTTTTCGGAGGTCGGACAAATAATTTGAAATTATTTAGCCGAGCGAAAGATAATGTCATAATAAAATACTATGACGTGACAAGTCTCTATCCTTCAGTTATTGTTAAAAACCATTATCCGGTCGGGCATCCAACAGTTATATCAGAATTTGAGGACACTTCCATTGAAAAATACTTTGGTTTCATCAAATGTAAAATATCGGCTCCAGAAAAACTATATATTCCTGTTCTCCCTTTTCGAAGTTCAAAAAAGAAATTGCTATTTCCTTTATGCCCAAAATGCTCTGAAGAAGCCTCTGGTTCTAACGAAGGCCGTACACGTTGTGATGAAGAAGTCGTTTCCAATGAGGATTTGCCTCTTATTTCTGCTGAAGAATTGACACCTACGTGTGATTATACAGATGAAAAAAGACAATTAGTTGGGACATGGTTTAGTGAAGAAGTAAAAGTGGCATTGAAACACGGGTATGTAATACATAAAATATATCAAGTATTACATTATTAAAAGACGTCGGATGAAATCTTTAGCGATTATATTAGGCAATGGCTTAAGGTAAAGACAGAATCTTCAGGTTGGCCTTCACATTGGAAGACGGAGACAGAAAAAGCAGAGTTTATTGGTAAATTTGAAGAGCGCGAAGGTGTGTCATTAGAACCAGAGAAAATGGCAAAAAATGCAGGCAAAAGATTTATTGCTAAACTTATGCTTAACTCTTTGTAGGGAAAACTGGGACATCGCCGTAATCAACCAAAAACATCAATCTGTACTAGTTATAATCAGTTATTTAGTATAGTATCTGACCCTCGAAATGAAATTAAAGGAATAATCCCGGTCAATGACGAGACAATTGTGGTGAGTCACTGCTTTAAAGAGCTTATACACGATAAACCAGGCAATACAAGTATTGCAATTGCGGCGATGGTCACATCTTATGCCCGGCTCAAATTATATGACATCATTAGTAATATTGAGAAAACTTCAAAAGGTCGAGTCTTATACTTTGACACAGACAGCTTTATCTTCCGACATATTGAGAATAAAGGCTGGTATTTACCGGTTGTAGATGATTTCCTCGGTGATATGACCGACGAGATTGAGAAAGATTATGGAAAAGGCGCGTATATAGAACAGTTTGCGAGCGGCGGCCCAAAGAATTATGCCTATACGGTCAAAATGCCTGACGGAGAAATAAAATTCGTTACAAAGATTAAAGGCATTAATATAACTTTGGAATCAAAAATAAACTCGACTTTAACTATGTTGAAGACATTTCCCTTAAATAAAGAAGAGGAAAGAAAATAGAAAAATATGTGAAACAACTTCAGTTCAAGTCAACAAATAAACATAATGTCTTTACTACAAAATTTGATAAGAAGTATAGAGCCGTTTCTGAGAAGAGGATTATTGTTAAGACTGGAAAGACACACACCCTTCCGTTTGGTTTTAAAGGCGATTATACTAAAAAAATAAATTTTAATTAGAAATATTTTGTCATTAAATTTTGATTAAATTTTGATTAAATTTTGAATAAAATTCGATTATTTCATTAATAACTTTTTAAAATTATTTATTAATTAAACTAATGGCTTAAGAACGGTTAAAATATATTTTTATCTATAAATAGTCAAATATTGCAAAATTCAGAGTAAATTTACTTATAAATGCAAAACCCTTTACTCTTTATATTAGCCTCATTCTGTTATTCGTTATATTTACTATAAATTAATAATAAATGAGAGAGCTACATAAAAGACTTCAAAAGAAATATTAGGAAATTATAAGAATATAGTCGAAAATTAAGAGTTTTTAACTTATTTATTATAAAAATGCAAAACATGAGACTCTTTAAATTAGACTCATTTTGTTAGTCGTTATATAGACTCTAAATTAGCAAAGATAGAAGGAGCTACATAAAAGACTTCAAAAGAAATATTAGGCAAATTATAAGAATTTAGTCAAAAATTAAGAATTTTTAACTTATTTATTATAAAAATGCAAAACCTGAGACTCTTTATATTAGACTCATTTTGTTAGTCGTTATATAGACTCTAAATGAGCAAAGAATAACACAGCTACATATAAGACTTCAAAAAGTATATTCAAATTTTTAAGAAAGTAAGGCATTTAGTTGAAACAGGGTGCGCCACGAGAAGGCATGCCTTGTGCAGCCCACCATTTTTTTCTACAGAGGTTGGTTTTAATCCTATCCTCTAAACCATAAAAAGTTTATTCGCACGGCAAAAGTGGGTACACGTGGTACTCCTCCTTTTTACCAGTCCCCGCATTTACCCACTTCAGATAAATATTTTTTAAATTATCGTTTGCCAATTCGTATTGGCATAATTTGTGAAACATATTATAAATCGTAAAATTTAGGTCTCTTCCTAAAAATTTTATTATATCCAAATATATTAGGCCGTTACAATTTTTCAAACTAGGCTTAAGCAAAAAAACAGAAACTTTATCGGCGGCCAAATTCAACTTATTATTCAAGTGAGAATAAATAATAAGGAGTCGGATGAGGGGATGATATACACTTGTATGGAATATGACAATAGAAATAGAAGAAGGAACACAATCACCATAATTAAGGCTCTTGTATTGATTAAATTTTAAGCCATTGTGTTCAACGCCGTATCTGTGTACTCCCTTCGGGTTAGCGGGCGGTTCATAAGATTGACATATTTCAATCAGTTCATTGAAGAAAATCCTATCAAAAAGGATTTTTTAGGCCGTTTTTTGACATTAGCGTCCAGTAGAATATTTTGTGCAATTATATTAAAATTGCACAACTGTTGGTCATAATCGACCGTCAATTGAGTACATAATCGGTTGAGAATTATCTGAACTTTATACCCCTGCTCTTTCGCAAAGGTTTTATAAAAGTCACGGAAGACTCCATACATTTTGGCTTTATCAGCCGGAACTGTTACTCGGCGTTTGCCGATACGTCTGATATTTTTTACAGCCTCAATCACTTCCTCTGTAAGTGGGGCATTGCAAAATGTCGTCAGACCCGTTTTGTCCAACCAATCCCGGGCAATTTCTTCTAATTTATCGGTAGTGTACACTACTGCCATAGCGCAATAAAATTCAATTAAATATAACTGACTAGTTTTAAAAAAAACTCAGAATCAGATAATTAAATTGATTATGAAAGGATTTAAGCAGCTTAACTATAAGCGGATTAAAGTATTAGGATTAAAATAAGGATTAAAATAAGTCTTAATCTGGCTATAAGTAAAACAAATGCAATAAATTCAAGAGTGAAAATTAAACATTTATAGAAGGTATAAGAATACTGCAAGTAAGATAAAGAAGTTTTACTGACATAAAAAGAAATGAGATTTCCAATTAAAACTGAACACATGCAATTCAAACATCCATTCACTTGTATGGTAGCTGGCCCAACAAGTAGTGGAAAAACATATTTAGTTAGAAATATATTAGAAAACCTTAAACATATAATTAATTTTAAAGATGAAACACCTGCAAAACTTAAAATTTTATGGGCCTATGGACAATGGCAGTCGTTATATGAGAAACCAATTATGGAAAATGATATTAATTATGTCGATGGCTTACCTGACTCTTCAGAAATAGATACCTTTGACCCTCACTTAATTATAATTGATGATTTGATGACTGAATTAGCAAATGATAAAAGTTTGACTAATTTATTTACAAAAGGAAGTCCTGAAAAATACCGATATCAAACGCGCATTTTTCCAGAAAATAATATTTTATCAACAATTGCCTATGTACCAAGAGAATAATGTCTGAGCAATTAAAATTATTAATTAAAGACTTGAGTTTTGCCTCAAATGTTAAAGATAAAAAGGTTAAAAAATATTTATTGAAATACATGTAAAAAATCCTAAATATTATAATGCATTAAGAGAAATAGCTCTAAATATTATAAAAGGAAATATAAATATGAAAAACAAAACTAAAAATAAATTATCAAAATATAAGAGACTTTTAGTTGAAACTTATAAAAAGGGAAACCCGAAAGTTAAAAAACAAAAACTAGTTGTCCAAAGTGGTGGATGTCTTTGGATACTTCCAGTTATAATTTCAGTTATTGATTTAATTACATAATGGCCTTAAGAAAAGTTGAATTATATGATGAAAATAATAAAGTACCAGTTATAGAAGAGCAGATCATTGAAGAAACACTCAAATCTGATAACAGTAGTGTAATTAATGAAAATTTATTTGAGATATTTGAAGACATTGTTAAAAGAATTTTAGCTTAAGAAAAACTAAACAAAAAATCAATAAAAGTTAACACAATAAAAGACTCACTTATAATAGAAAAACATAACAAAAAATCAGTAAAAACAGTTAAACCTAAGGTTAAAATTGTTAAAGAAACAAATAAAGCGATAGATAAACCAAAAATCTATTGGATTTATGGATGATTTATTGCAAAAAATATACTACGATCCGTCAAATGAAGGCTCTTTTGCAAGTGTTGATAAACTTTATAAAAAAGCTATTGAAAGTGATCCTAGTATAACTAGAAATAAAGTGAAAGAATGGCTAACAGGGCAATTGACTTATACTTTACATAAACCAATAAAACGAAAAATAAAGCGAAACCCAATTATTGTTTCTCATATTGACGAACAATGGGAGGCTGATTTAGTTGATATGAAAGAGTATTCAAGACAAAATAAAGGAGTTAATTACGTTTTAACAGTAATAGATTGTTTTTCAAAATTTGCATTTGCAAAACCCCTTTTAAATAAAACAGGAAATTTAATAACTAAAGCCTTTGAAGAGTTATTCAAAATAAGAAAACCTAATAATCTTAGAACAGATAAAGGAAAAGAGTTTTTAAACTCAAATTTACAAAATTTATTATCTAAAAATAAAATAAACTATTTTACAAGTAATGATGAGAAGATTAAATGCGCTATTGTTGAGCGTTTTAATAGAACTCTGAAAAGTAAAATGTTCAAGTATTTTACATCGAAAGGTACGAGACGATATATTGATGTTTTACCTAATTTTATAGAATCATATAATAAATCTTATCATAGAACAATAAAAATGTGTCCAATTGATGTTAATATAAAAAACGAAAAGCAAGTTTTTAAAAATATTTATGGCTTTGATACACTGAGAGCTCTTTATATGAACGACACTAAAAAACCAAAGATTAAAACAGGTGAAAAAGTTAGACTTAACTATAATTTGAAAAGTTTTGATAAAAGTTATTATCCAAATTGGAGTGATAATATATTTACTGTTGAAAAAACTATAAAAGGGTTAAAACAATATGTGATTAAACTAAAAGATGAAAGGGGAAACATTTTAGAACAGCGATTTTATCCAGAAGAAATCCAAAAAATAAAAGAGGGTTTATATAGGGTAGAAAAAGTAATAAAGAAAAGAACAAGAAATAAACAAAAAGAAATTTATGTAAAGTGGTTAAATTATCCATCAAGCTATAATACTTGGATTTTAGAAAAAGATTTGCAAAAATTAAAATGATTGACACAAGATTATATTTATTTATTACTCAAATAACAGTTAGTGTACTGTTAATTTTGGTTTCACTATTGAATATAGCCCTAAATAACGGAAACACATTTTACTGGACACTTGTACTTGTCGGTTCATGCTGTTATTTAATGTCGGCTCCATATTATAGAAGAAAGATAGAACCAGAAATTCCGATATGATTGAAGGTATATTAAAAATTGTTAAATTAATTAACTATTTTTTGCAATTGTATAAACACTTAATTAAAATTAAAAAGTTTTTTAATAAAAGTAAAGAATTATAGAAGAGAATGGATTGTGATGATATTACAATTATAGTTGAATTAATACTTCAATTACTTATTTTAATATTAAATATAATTTTAACCATTCCTTATACTACTGAACAAAAACCTTTAGAGTGTTTCACTGAAGGCATTATACGTGTTTGTCAATAATGGAGTCTCACACAATTTTAATAGATTCTAGTGTTCCTACAGAATTCAAGTCTTCAAACTCAATATCTAATTTCAAAACTAATTTACCTACACAATTAAAATTAGATGGTGACTGGGTTGTAGGACTTAGAAATATTAGCTATCCAAAAACTTGGCATAATTTACTAAATACTCATTCAATTGGTTTATTTGACGAGTTAGGTCATGTGTACAGCAATAATAGTGTTCATCCAATTTTCCAAATAGAAGCAGGTTATTATGATACACCACATAAACTAGTTGATGAGATTAATAAAACTCTTAAATTATTTACTGATATTAAACCTCCGGTATTAGTTTGTAACGAAAACAACAATTTTGTGACAATTAAGCCAGGTAAAGATAAGGAAGGGATACAAATTTATCCTAATTTAGGCTACGAAATCGAAGAATTATTAGGTTTTAGAGGTTATGATAATTACGCTTACAGACATGAACTTAAAAGTAGTTTAGCTGATCATGTATTTTATTTCAAAGAGAATACTTCAAAAATAAGAGGCTTTAGGCCGGCTCAAGTTGACAGAGGCTATCATAAATTTTATGTGTACACAGATATTGTTCAGCCAACTATTGTAGGCGATACATTCTGTCAACTTTTGCAAGATTTAGAAGTTAAAAATAAGATTAAATTTGGAGGAAACACATATTTGAAATTTGATATACCAGATTATGTTCCTGTAATGCTATCAAATGTGAATTCAATTGAAATAGCAATTAAAGATCACGCTAATGAACTAGTACCTTTTCAATCAGGTTCAATAACTGGTAGACTTGAATTTAAAAAAGTATAGAAGTGATTATATAAAAAATTAAGTTAAGCAAAATGTTCGATGAATATTATACAAAACAAGCTGGTAGCGGATTGAGTGGTTTTACAGGCAATCGCTATCAGCAGGGAAACGGCTTTTTCGGAAAAGTATTAAAAGGTTTAAAGCCAGCTTTAAAATATGTAGGCAAACAAGGTTGGGAAGCAATTAAGCTTATGGGTAGGGATTTAATGAGTGGAGAGCCGTTTGAAGCGGCCGGTAAAAATGCTTTACTTACTACAACTCAAAGCGTTTTAGATGACGCAAAAAATAAACTTGAGACAATGAAAAAACAAAAAGGCAAAGGGCGTAGAGTGAAACGTAGAAAGAAAACAAAAACAACTAAAAAAGTATATAAGAGAAAAGCAAAAACTAAGAAAAAGGCAAAACCTAAGAAAACAAAGAAAAAACGTAAAAAGACTAAAAGTAAATTAGATACATTTTTCTAAAGATGGCAGGTATAAACCATTTGGATGTTATACATGAATTGTCCAAAGTTACAGCTTTGCCTGAGTATGATATTTTCGGTGTTCCTGCAACCCAAATTATGTGTGAATCAGTCAGAGAAACAGAACATAGACCAATTTCTGTGGTAAATAATAGTTTATCCCCAATAGAATTTGAATTTGATACAGCTTTGGACGAATATATAGATTTAAGTAGATGCGAGCTAAGAATCGTTCTAAAAATCTCTATATCTAAGTCTACAGTTGCTAAAGAAAAGGATTTAAAACCTGGAGATTGGAAAGAGATTTCTCCAATTAATTATATATTAAACACAATGTTTAAGCAAGTTAAATTAGTAATTGGACAAGATCAAATTACTTCATCAAGCATAAATTATGCTTATGTTTCATATTTGGATGCATTACTCAACACAACGACTCAAGATAAAGATTTTCATATGAAGACCGCATTTTGGCATAGAGACATAACCTCTCAAATGAACTCTATTCATGATACACGATCAGAAATTATTAGACCTACAGGCTCAAATTTAAGTGAAGGAAGAAATTTTGAATTGATAGGCAAAATACATTTAGATATTTGTGATCAAATCAAGAACTTACCTGGAGGTTTAAACATTAAACTCAGTCTATATCCTCATGATTCAAAGTTTTATATTAAACATACAGCGAATCTTTTATCAAAAGTTGATATTCAAGATATAAGGTTCATCGTTTGTAGGAAAAGGACACATATGAGCGTCGTTTCAATTCACAATGAATTATTGAATAAAGGAAACAATTATAGATTTTTTATTAAACGAAGAGAAGTTAAAACATTTAATCTTCAAAGTGGTTTAGCTGACTTTCAGCTAAATAATGTGGAAAATCATAGCCAAATACCGAAACGAATAACTGTTGGCTTTGTAAGCAATGAGTCATTCAATGGGAATATTCAAATGAACCCATTTTACTTTAAAAA
>JAQFZM010002686.1:0-12847 GCA_034695785.1 Galumna obvia | reverse complement strand
ACCTTATATAAATAAGCAAATTTCAAAAAATTGCTTGGTGATTTTCAATTTTTTATATAATTTGCAAACAAGAATAAATATTTATTAAACTCTGAAAATTTGGCTTGAAAATTCCAAATATAACCTAGTATAATTGGTGTTTCTATTTCGTGTTGAATTCCCATATCTTTTAGCGACGATTGTATGATATAAAACATCATTATTTATATTATAATTAAGTATATATAAATTTACTAAAATTGTCAATGTTTCGATTTAACAAGATAATCTAGCTGGCAACTGCGATCTTGTTAAATGGAGGCCTAACTGTATATTTATTTATTGATTCATATATGAATCACAGATTAACTCTAATTTATTGAATCCTTTTTGTATCAAATGACCCCTCTCTCACCAAACCTCACACATTATAACTTAAAGCTCTTGTGCTGATGAAGACAAAAGTCTATACAAAAGGCACTTCAAATATTAACAAATAATTTAAAATAATATTTTTTTAAAACAAATTTATTAAAAACTTAATTTGAATTCACTTCAAAAAATTTATGTCAATTAATAGAAAATCTAATATTTTATTAAAAACAGAAATAAAATAAATTAAACGGTTATTAAGCGGTTGAATCAAAGAATGAATCGATGAGTGCCGACACCATTTCTGGAGTATATTTTATGTATTTCTCCACATTTTTTGTGAAATTCATATTAATATATCTGAAATTATAAATAAAATTAAGAGATAACTAAAAACAAACATAAATTAAATAAATTTGAATTACTTATCGAAAAATAGACGATATTTAGGAACGATATAATCATTATTTTCCTTCACTAAAGTTTCTCTGAGTTCTAAATCTGGAATCGCAAACGCCTTTTGAATTCTATGTATTTCTTCCATTTCTTTATTGAAGCCCTAAATTAAATAAAAACATTTAATCAACTGATTATAGGATTAAAAGATAATTACCACAAATTTGTCTTTAATATTCTGTCGGTCTTTATCTTTAAGCCTATTATTCATTTCTGGTAAAGTCCTCTGTTGTGACAGCGGTTTATCGATTTCAAGAACATAATGAAGTACTCGACTCCAACTTTGAGAATATATACGCTTACAGTCAAGAATGTGTTCTTCGTATACGATCTCAATCTCTGGATTATACATATGAACGATATTCAAGAGATTCGATTTCCTGAGCGTCTGATTTGTTTAAATAAATTTAATATCGTTTTAATATTAATTAAAGAATAGAATTTCTATAAAACCTTAAGAATATAATGAGTGTTATTTAGTTTGAATATAGCCTTCAAATGAGGATCGCTATAAAATTCACTTTTATTTTGTAGAGTTAGTCCAAGAGCCGAAAGCACTCGACTTATATATTGAGCGAATGCCAGTCTATTCTTATCCGAAGAGTTTTCTAAAGACTGTAAATCTGTGACAGTTATGACTCGGGACAGAATATCCAAATATTCAAGTAATTGAACGATAAAAATCATGACATTACTCGTTAGTTCGTGAACTGTTCCGTCTTTTGGCACTTTTGTGTGGACATCACTTTTTATATAATCAATAAACTCTTCGAGAGATCGAGAAATAGTTGTCTGTAAGGCAACGACTAATCCCTGGAATTTTGATTGAACCTCAAGATTACAGCCATCGAAAAGTATATCAAAGTTATGTCTCATCGACGCCTGATGTCGAAGAATTGGAAACAAACAGAGCGCCGATGAAAAGTCGTGGCGGCCGACACTCTTCTTTACCCTATTGGCCAACACTTCTCCCTCTCCCACAACACTTTCTAGAGAGGGATAAACTAAACGACTGAAAATAGGCTTTTGGTGTTCTAAACGGATTATTCCATTCATGAGTTTGAGTTCGCTCTGCATTAGTTTATAAAGTGCTGTAACGCACGTCAAATATCCTACAATTTCGCGTTCACTGATAGAGAGTTCATCTTTAGTTTCAATATTGGGTTGACTCGATTTAGTTCCCAACATATCTCCGGTCACGTCCTGTAGTTTTCTCATAAGCGCGTGTTGTATACTCTTTGGAGTTCGTCGAACGGCTCCCGACTCTCTCAGTTGTGTAACATTTTTTCGACCCAAAGCGGGGGAGTTATGGACTATATTCTGATTCAGTTGTAGTCCACCGCTGGAAGACTTTTGATGATCTCTTAACCCCTGCAGTGATTTCAAAAGGACTTCTGAACGAAGATTTGCATAAACTGTAATGAAATCGTCGTTACGATTAGCGCACAACCATTCGGCCAAAAGACGTAACTCTTCTTTTGCTTTTTCTTTAAATAAATTTAAATTAAGTTCAAATTAAAAATCGTTATAAATACCGGGTAACTGTTCGAACACAGTTTTATCGGTATCGTTAGTGTCCTCTTCGTGAACCAAATCATAGATTAGGATCGGCGGCACCGGAACGCTGTGTCGCGACAAAAGTTGTCGAAACTCTCTTTCAATATTAGTTCCGCCCGATTCGTATAACGCACTCTTCACACATAAATACAGTTAATTTAGTTAATTGAGTTAATTGAGAGCCAATCAATAAATAAATGGTTTCAGTACTGACCACATTCATTAGTTCGGGACTCTCCGGGTTATTATATTCAAAATAATCGATCGCTTCTTTGAGTCGATCCAAATCTTTGAGATAATTATCAAATGAATCGTTTGGACCATTCATTGGACCCGTCGTTATATTGGTCTCCACTTCAGTGGCGACGGTATAAAACTTTATGACATAATCGAGTCGTTCCAGAGTTGAGACAATATTTTGTTGAATTGTCTGCAAATTTCCGGTTTCTTTATATACGGGTTGTATTGTGTGCTCTAAACGACACAATCTTTGGTCAAAATTAGATAATATAGAACTCATTTGTTTTGTTTGTTCATTGCTTTTATTCAGCAGTTGTTTAAAAGTGTCCAAACTCTTAATGGCTGTCCCCAACTTATCTGCGTTCTCCTCCATTACCACAAATCTAATTTATTAATTTAACCTTATTATGGTTATTATGGTTAACTCATTAAATGATTAACTAAATCTATTTTCAACATAAAAATGTTATTTTAAAATGAGTTAAAAATTTTGAGGCGTTTAGACGTCTCTTATATAAAATACAGTCAAACCCCCATTAATTAGTCAAAACATTATTTATATAATTATAAATAAATGATTCTTATCTAATAAGTGAACATTAATTGGATTTAACTAATTTGAGTTCAAATGATTTTGTGATTAAATGATGTAAACAAAAACAAAATAAAAATAAAATTTAAAATAATTTATATGTGTTTTGCGTTTATTTTTCCAAAAATAGTTTACGAAATGCTTTGAAATGTTTATTCAAATGTTACTCAAATGCAATGTTTTGTCATCACTTTTACTAACTTTTACTCAATATTTCATTTGACGTCAATATTTCTCTTCGTTTCCTCACTTTTTAATTGATTTTGTGTTAATTAATTTGTTTCAAACGATAATACTTTCATTTTAACAAAAGGTAAGACTTTTATCCGATTTAATTAAATGTAATTTCATTAATAATAATTATTTGTGACATTTCATTGAAGTAAACAATAATTG
Organism: Galumna obvia; assembly: GCA_034695785.1. Taxonomy (NCBI): domain Eukaryota; kingdom Metazoa; phylum Arthropoda; class Arachnida; order Sarcoptiformes; family Galumnidae; genus Galumna; species Galumna obvia. The sequence goes on along the minus strand of JAQFZM010002686.1, from coordinate 9,255 downwards.
TTTGGAATTAATATTACATTTGATTTATTGAATATTCAGATGTCATATCCATACCCACCTCCGGGACAACCAATTAGTAATCAGCCGTTACCCCAATCGGGGCCTCAATATATGGGTTATCCGCCGCCAAACATTCCAACGTTAAGTCAATTATTGATTTCTTTATTCATTTATATTTGAATGCGATTATAGTTATCCTGAGGGACAGAATATGTATCCGCCCCCTCAAGGGAGCCCTTTCAACGCCCCATTTCAGCAAGGTTATGCTCCTCCGCAACAACAGTCATATGTACCTCCAGTTATGACCCAACCCGGAGCCGGTTTGACCATTAAAACCTTTTCGTCAAATTAAACATATATTTTAGAACAATGGATGTCAGTCCCAATGGGAATACCGAACTGTCCGCCAGGACTCGAATATTTGACTCAAATCGATCAACTCTTAGTTCATCAAAAAGTGGAACTCTTGGAAGGTTTGCATTATTTTTGATTTTAATTAAAATATAACTAATTTTATGAAATGATGTCAGCGTTTGTTGGCTTCGAAAGCGCTAATAAATATTCGGTTAAAAATACTTTGGGTCAGAAGATATATCACGCCGTCGAAGGTATGTCTCAGCTCTTATGTCAATCATTTCTTTTAATCACTAATTTTTAATTAATCTTTTGAAAAGATAACGACTGCTGTACCCGAAACTGTTGCGGTCCTATCAGACCCTTCGATATGAAAATAGTGGACAATACCCAACGAGAGGTCATTCATTTGTATCGTCCGCTCAGATGTGACTCATGTTGTTGTCCCTGTTTTCTTCAGGTAATCTATTATTTCTAATAACCCTATAATAGTCATTATTTTTGAGAGTAAATATATATTTGTTTAAAGCAAATGGAAGTGTGCGCTCCCCCGGGAAATATTATCGGTTATGTAACCCAAGAGTGGAGTATTTGTGTCCCAAAATTCCGAATAGAAAACGCTTCGGGAGAGACTGTTCTCAGAATTGAAGGTAACGTCAATTAATTAGTTCAACAGTTGACTACATTTTAAATTTTAGGTCCGTTTTGTACTTATAGTGTTTGCGGTGACGTCGAGTTCCAAGTCTTGTCGAGAGACGGATCAGTTCAGGTCGGAAAAATCACTAAACAATGGACTGGACTTATTAGAGAGGCCTTCACTGATGCCGGTATTCGAGCCATTTATTTAGAGACCAATGATATGATATTTGTATGATTATAGACCACTTTGGAGTAAACTTTCCTCTCGATTTGGACGTCAACATTAAAGCTGTTCTTTTGGGCGCCTGTTTTCTGATCGTAAGTTTAATTTTATAAACCGAACGAATCATTTGAAACAATTTTAACTTTTATTTATATTAAGCTTTCATTTTCGCTAATTTTGAAATTTTTAAAAACTTTTTTATATTTTCATTTTATTTGAGAATTCATTATATAATGAATTTAAAACTAAAATTTCCAATATTTTTAACTTTCTTTATAACCAGTGATGTCCAAACCGGTATAAAGTGGGGTATTTTCAAAAAAGACCTCTTTTGCCTTTTTTAGTTTTTTTTTAATATTTTAGATTTTGTTGTATTATTTGGACTCAACGGGAGGGCCCGTCGAAAGTGTTTAAGGATAAGTTTAAGGGAAATACATTTATATGTTGTGTAACGGCATTCCTCAAAAGCCTCAAAAGTAATAATAAATGTTTGTGAGATGGACACCCTTTTGCCACTCGAGGGGCTGTTTCGTCCTATTTTCAACTTAGGGTTTTTTGGGACTATCTTGATCATCCCTGGTTATATAGTCTACTATATTTATTAAGATTTTATTGTTCAATTTTTTGCACCAAGCACTATCAATTTAATTTTGAATTGCATCTTGATAAATTTCATTACCTTCGATGTATATATTCTATTTCAAATCTAACTAGGACGATTTAGATGACTTTATTTATTAAATTACTTGATGAAATGAAGTGTAAATTTGCATGCGCATACTTTAATCCCCAATTGGTTAATATATTTAATTTTTTGTTGTTTAATATTAATTTCAAAATCAGGAAAATAGTCTAAAATCTTGTTGAGTTTGATATCGTTTGGAAACTTTATCTTAGTTTTGATCAAAAATGTCAAGCAATAAAATTGTTGCCTATGAACATATTAAAATTGAGGAACAGTATTTTTACCTAGTACAGTGAAATTCATTGATAATTAGCAATTATCTCATTATTTAATTTTCTTTATTAAGAAATATGTTTGTTTAAAGTTAGTGGATGTGCTTCAGTGTAGTTCTATAGTTAACGTGGATTAACACAAAACCAAAATTCTTTGTAATTAATATTTAATTTAAATTATTTTTAGGATTTCATGTTTTTTGAAAAATCTGGAAATAAAGAAAACGACAGAATCGGAATGTTTTAAGTGTTTTAAGTTTTATTCGAACACAACTTTTTTTTCGTGAATCTCATCCTCTTTTTTTATATACAATTTACACTTATTTTTCTTTAATTGCTCTCAACTAACACTAAAATCTCATTTTGTATGGCTTTGATTCAAAGGTATGCCTCACTTTAATTGCAATTTCTATAAATTGATTTATAAAGACTTGTTTTAATTGATTCTAAATCAAAAACTTATTTTCTAGGATTTTATGTTTTTTGAGAAATCATCGAACAATTAAATGCAAGAATTGACACAAAAATGTTTTGGAAATTGAGACCACTCTCTGCTTCACAAATGACTGAAAGATTAAACTTTTCAAACAATATTTAAAATTCTTATATTTTTAATGTTTATTATTATTATTACAATAATTATGAATCTCTTTTTGAATCTTTAATTTCTGATACTTTTAAGCGTTTAAAAAAGTTTTATTGATTTTCACTTATTATTAAAAGCAAAAGTAATCTCTTATTCTTAAAGATATATACTATAAATGATATAAAGTCTATCGTATATTCAATACAAAATCAATGGATATTTTTCAGTATTTTCTGCATAATTACAAATAAAAAGCTTTCTTTGAACACATTTTCAAATCGTTATAACTTATGATTTAATTATAAGTTATGATTAATAATTAAATTAAAGCCTAAGTCTATGAGTCCACTGAATTAGAGCTGTGCCGCAATAGAAACCATTTATTGAATTAAATGTGGATTCAATTTGTAATAAAATGATAGCAATTTCTTAAAATTGATATTTTATTAGAATTAAAGTTTAATTTAAACAAATTTGAATTAAAATTATGATTTGAAAACATTAACAACAGATTTAGCGAAAGTATTTAATCCCTGCTCTGATAGAATAATATATATCCGGATTCACTTGTCTTCTGTGTATCACTGGGGAGGCCATAGAAGTCCTCAATGGCTGAGGCGTCGATTTTGTCGACCAAATCGTCGTCAAAAAGAAGCCAAAAACCAAAAGACTTAACAATACTTATATAATGTCCTCTATTAGGACCACTTCCGCAATGAATGACGACCGCAACCAAATCATAGAGTTTGTCATCGCATTCAATATTTGAAGTCTTATTGAAAAGACGTAACTCAAGAGGAAAGACTACTCTATAAGAGAGTTTTGTGTGTCTATTCTGTGCTTCAGTGTATTTAAATCTTTTTAAATGAAGGGCTAAAATCATAGGAAGTTTTTTAATTCTCATTCGTTTCTGTGCCTCTTGTTTTGAACAACAGTTTTCGCAGTAATACTTGTGTTCAGAACTTAATGTTTCGGTATTACTAAACACTCGAAGACAGTGAGTGATAGAAGTGTTTTGGTCCACGTCTACACTTAAATCCAAAAAGTCTTCGTCTTTGGATGAAAGGGATTCACAGTTTAGACAACGCGTCTCATTAGTGAGGGTTCCCTGAAATATGTCGCGAACCCAACAACCATTCGATACATTCGTCGCATTAGACACAACATTTGTCTTATTGTTGGGATCGTCTGTCGCCTGAAGTAAGTCAGCGATAGTATTGAGAAGATAATTAAGGAATTCATGTGCGTCCTATCAATTAACGTTTAATAACATTTAATAAACCAACAAGATAAAGACAGACCAAGGTAACATACCTGTTGCATATAATTGTCAAACACTTCATTCTCTTTACGCAAACGACCGATGAATTTCTTGGGCGCAACGGTTCCGGTCTTCTTCTTTTGAGTGGCGATATTGTGAAACAAATCCGCTAAACACGTGAGAAGAGTCTCTTTTGTGTTCCGTTTATTCTTTGCCTTATATTCTAACACTTTTTCCCTAAAGGGTCTGCAAAAGTAAAGGGCCTGTAAAACACTATTGCAATAACAGGTATTCCCGAAATTAACTAAACCAAAGTAGTGTTCATTAGCCGGAAACTGATCCGAACCAATTTCTTTCTCCAATTGTGAGGCGTTTGCACCCATTGGACACCACTTTAACCGATTTGACCACAATTACACAACTCATACAATCAAACTTAATTACATTTTCAATAATTTTAGCCAAATTTCAAAAATGATTGAAAAATGAGTCAAATGTTTAAATGGAGTTTCAGTTCAAATACATTGAAAACAAACAATCGATGAATCAGTTTATAAACAACTTTTGGGTTCAATACATAACTTATGACTTATTTCACAACAAAATTCTTGTCATTCCTTTTGATTAAATTAAAGATTTGTTTCCGTTAAGACAAAAGTCCAATAATTTTATGAAACACAAATACAGATAACAAACACCTCTTTATTTGTGATCAATTAATTTAAATCGTCTCTAAGTTTTACTCAAACGACAAATATTTGTAAACATTTCTAAATATTTGACGTCTTTTATGAAACATTTGACGGACAAATATTTGTAGTTTTATTACAGTCTGTATTTAATTTTAGCTAAACTTAATCTAATCTTATCATTAAATTTGTTTGTATTGATTGTTACAAACATTGATTTGAAGCGCTTTTAAATAAAACAAGAATTTTATGACACAAATAATTATTAGTAAAAAGTCTCTTCAGATTAAATTTTATAATGAGTTATAAATGAAAGGAATTTATGAAGTGTAGCAACGGATTGCTATAATCGATAAGAACTGTAAATAAACCGATCAATGACTGCATTCAAGATATGCTTTGAGTTACTTATAATTGCTTTAATACACAAAAGTTGTATCACTATTTTATTTGATTAGATTTTAAAATTAATTCCTGGAATATATCCATCAAAATTAGAAATTATTAATAAAAGAATATTTGTTTTAATCCAAAAATGGGTAAAAATACACAAATAATGAATATATTGTTAATTAATTTGAAGTGTTCTATAAAATGAGTTTACCTGTAGTTTGAAGTGAGAGACGATTAGGAAAACATTTTTGAAATATTTGTGAGAATCTCATTGAGAGTCGTATTAATAGATTGTTAAGAGTTTAGTCTCAAATCGTTTACTCATTTCATTATATTATATAAAATTATGTCTAAAATTTTTACTCTTTTGTCACATTTTTTATTTAAATATCATTTCATTGAAATTTATTTTTAATATTTTATTTTTTTTGTTTCATATTTTGATATTCAGTTAAATATTGAGAGATATTTAAAATGAATGACAAAAATATAATAAATAATAATAACAATAATGTGATGCAAACAATTCACACTTATTTGAGTCCATTTGGCCCGAAGTCCACTTCAAGTATGTCTTCATATGTTTTCATATGTCTTAAGTTGACTAATAATTAGTGTTTGATTCAGATAATAGCGTAAAGCAGTCGTCTTCGGGCAGTGAAACCGATGTCTCGACCTCGACCTCTACCGAAAACCTATCGCCCGAAGAGAGGTATGTCCTTCTGGGAGGAGTACGACAAGAGCCTCAGGGAGAGGAAACATTTATGTCCAGTGGAATCAATGGAATCAGTGACGATGGCATGTCTCTCAACAATACTCTTATTATACATCACAACAAGTCATCGGTGGACACAACTCATTGTCCATCAGTTTCGCCCTTTTTTTACGGCAATAGAATTAATAATAATATAAATGAAAACAACAATAATAGCAATAAATTTAATAATAATATAATTAATTGCAATAATAATAACTTAAACGATAAGTCAGATAAAGTGCAGTCATTGCAGTCATTACAGACCCAATTGGGCTCTTCTTTGGGTTTGACCAACAAATTGAGTTCACATATCAATAATATTCTCATCCGAAGTAAATCTCCGCCAAACTTACAGTTGAGTCCAACTCCGAGTTCCAGTTGTGAAAGTGTTCCGTCGAGTCCTTTGGCTTTTAATAGAGCCGTTTTGCAACACTTCCAACTAAATAACTGCAATACTGACAGCGCTTCACAACTCCAACAACCAATGCTTACCAATTATTTGAACTCTTTATCAAATCACTTGAAAGGAGGAGATTCTATCACTAATTACTCCGATATTCTCAAATCTGGTCTCCATTTACCGCCGCCTCCAGAATATGAACGTCAATGGAATAACTCGAGTCCAAACTCAGTCTCGACCTCTGCATCCAATTCAACGACACCCGAATCCAAATCAGTGGAGCGTTTAGTCATATCGCGATCACATCCGGATCTCTCAAAATTTGACGACGAATTACCACTAAAGGACTCGAAATGCAATGAATTAATTGGATCCGATTTAAAACTTCCAAAATATAATATGATTGAAATGTTGAGCGCAGAAAATGCGGCCCTAAAGACAGAGTTAGAGTTGTATTACAAAAAAGTTCAAAAATTACAAAAAGTTTGTTTATATTATATTTAGTTTAAATTCTTATTTAATTTATTCTTATATTTAAGTTTGAACTCGAGATACAAAAAGTGCATTACTCACACGAAGATCTCATGAGATCATCAGAAAAGAAGGAAAGGTTAGAGCGCGCCATAAGATATAAACTCGAAATCGATGCCAGACGTCTTTGTCAACAGAATAGAGATCTCAAAAGTATTTTTGTTTTGTTTTGTTATTAAGTAATAAATTATTAAATAAAATATATTAAAATATAGATCAATTGGAAACTGCTCTTGCTCATATTTCCAAAAGACCGGTAAAAATGTTATAAAAATCAGAAAATTGTTGACTAATTGTTTTTATTTTATGGAATCAATAGATAAGCGATAGTTTAGATGAGAGCGAACTTAAAAAAGAAATCAGTAAAAGAGATGTTCTGATCGCACAACTTCTCTCTCAAAGTATTAATAGTTTTCATTTTAATTGTTTTATAAATACTTTATTATTGCAGACAAAGAACTTTTAAGTGAAAAAGAGAGACAAGAAATTGAATTACAGGCGCAAAGACTTACACTTCAGGAACAGCGAAATCATATCGACATTCTGGACAACGCATTGATGAGCGCTCAGAATAATGTCATCAAATTAGAAACAGAAGTAAAGTTAAAAATATTACTATTATTTACTTATTTGTTGTCAAATCAATTGTAAATAGTGTCGCAAAAAACAAGCCTATGAAGAGAGAGCAGCACATCTACAAAAGGCTTTATCTAATTTACAACTCGCGAGTGATCGTAGACTACAAATGGAAAAAAGAGTCAGAAATCATTTGGAAAAAGAAATCGAAAGTCTTAAACAAAACCAACAAATGGGAGGCAATAAAAATAATTCACCAGAAATGGAAAGCGTCGATGAATTGAAAAAAGTTATTCGCGATTATGAAGAAAAGATTATCTCATTAGAAGCTGAAGTCACGAAATGGGAACAAAGATATCTCGAAGAAAGTACTCTCAGGTCTATCGAAGTGAGCGCTGCGTCCGCTCCAAAGTAAGGCTTTCTATTTGTTTCCTTTTATTTATATTTTTTATATATTTGAGTAAAAGAAATGGATTTTTGGATGTCTATAAAATGTCTATAAAATGATTTAAAATTATTATATTCTTTTTATAATTATTATAAATTCTTTTAGAAAATGAGTTTAAAACTAAAATATTAATTAATTATTTCAGAGACGCAAAAATCGCTGCTTTAGAGCGCACTTCACAGGAAAGTGAGAAAATGATAGCAGAGGCCAGAAGTGAACGACTCAGACATATGGATGAACTCCATATCGCTAACAAGAAAAATGCAGAATTTGAGGGACGAATCAAAGATATGGAGTCAAAACTGGCAGAAAAAGAAGCGATGATTAGAGTTTTGCGACAACACTCTCGAGATAAAGACGTAGCGCTTCAGAAAACTGTTTTGGCTCAGAGGGCACCCAATAGACATACCCGTTCTGCCAGTACTATGGGATTGACATCTGGATCTCATAACTCGACTCAATCTAATTGTGTTCTCACGAGTATGAGAACCAGAGAGGAATCCTCTCAAAGCAATAATCAATCGAATGATTCGAATTCAACGAACGGATCCAATGATTCAAATAAACTGAATCTCGAAGAACAGCTCAAACAACTTGACTCTCGACTTACGAATAAAGTAATAATTAGTCATATCTTAGTTCTTAAAATTATTGAGTTTTCATTTATTTAGGACTCGATTATTAGAGCTCTTCGATCCGAAAAAGAGAGATATCCCAACCATTATAATAATTGGAGGCTCTGATTGTCACCAAATTTTTTATATCGAATCCGATCGAAACTTTCGACTTTTAAGCAAAAATGTGTTTATTTTTATGTTATTTGTAAACAATTGACCGAATTTTGTGACAAATATTCGATTGTAATAGAGTTGTAACTAAATTGAAGCCAAAAAGCAAAACATCGAATTGTGTGCCAATCGTTTGTTTTATAACCCATTACTCAACAATTTCTTCAGATTTTATCTTTAATTCTGAGATTTTCTTTCAGTTATCAAATAATTATAATTTAAAAGTGCCTTAAAGTTAACACTTAAAGCAATTCTTTCTTAAATATGTTTTGATTTTTATTATTTTACAAAAACTGAAGAAATGCTTTAAATATTTAGTTTTTAAATAATTTATTTATTTTTAGTTGTTTTGATATAATAAGTTAGCGCTGAGTTTTGAATTGATTTTATGTTAAAATTATTTAAATCTTTTTTCTGTAAAAACTGTTTCAAAATGAAAATCTGAATCAATTTATAATATATTTAAATATAATAATAAATAAGTGTATAATTTATTAGATATTCTATAATAAAAATCGCTTAAAAGTTAATATAAATATCTCTAAAGTTTTGAAAATCTAAAAGTGTTTCGAAAATAATTTGTATTCAATATAATTATCAAAGAATTTGTATAAAAACTTATTTTAATTAAACTTAAAATTAAAGGTCATTTA
>JAQFZM010002685.1:0-12852 GCA_034695785.1 Galumna obvia | reverse complement strand
ATTAACCGTATGGTCGCTAGACTCGGGAGAGCAAAATTTGAGGGCTATTTAATGTCTAATTTTATACTCTTATATTGTAATATAAGCGTAAAGATTCTGTTAACACGAGAAAGACATTTGTTAAAAATATAGCCGACGCGAAAGACATTCGTTAAATGGCGAAAACTAATTGGGATTTACTGTATTAATATTTTTAGTTCTTCTGTTAATAGATTTCTAAATCGAAATCTTATTTTTGAATTTTGAATACAAAAACAGATTTTTTCTGAAATCTGAAGAAAAAATAAAAAGAGATGTCAATCAAATTCAGTGCTATTATTGTTATAAAATAATTAAATAATAGCTTAAACTTAATATTAAGCATAAGTTACAAACCTTTTATATTTAGTCCATAACTCAAAGACATATAAAAGTTTGTAATCTTCTAAATGGAAACCACTTTTTTTGTTCAAAAAAAACTCATAAATACAAAATACAAAATAGAATTGAATTTCCGGAACATTTGAAGTCTGAATAACTTTCATAGAGAGTAAACTCAATACACTTTTATTGCCTTTTCTTATGATATCTATTAGACTATGAATTAATGATTGTTTTGAATATTAAAGAGGAATAAAACGTCAAATTAAGTCATAAATTTTGTGTTTACTTCACAACTGATTCCGATTGTGATCTTTATATGTCTTAAACGACAAACTTATTGTTTTTGAGTGAATAAACAATGAAAAGAGAGAAACACCACTTCAAACACTAAAAGAGCGGAAATAATCAAATCAAAAGTTTATGATAAGTTTGAGCACAGGATAACTTATCAGAAGCAGAATCAGACACTTTTCTTAATTGTTTTAAATGACTGTCAAAAAAATTTAAATAAGAAAAACGGAATTAAGAACTCAAAAGTATTTGACTCTAAACTCAAACAAAAAATTAACATAAAATCAATTTTTATTCCGACTTTTTGTTATACAAAACATATCTAAGTTTAGAATCTCTCCGGGAATCTAAAACTTATTTAACTCTTTATTTATATTAAAATAATTCAATTGAAAAACAAGAATATGTTTTAAACGAAAAAGAATTTGAAAAAAAAAACAAATCAATTGTCCATAAAGTGATTAATTCTTTTATAGAGTTTTGCAATTATTTCTTCTCGTTTTCAGAATTACTGTTATTAGAATAAGAATACTTTTGTTAACGAAATAGCCCTTCAGCTAACAATTTCAAAGCAATTATAGAAAAGGATACCTTTCCCGGAACGCACATCTCATTTGGACGTTTCCTTACTCTCACTGATTTCAAACACTTCTCCGCCCAAACACTTCATGAAATTCAGTGTTTGTAATGAATTTCAATATTTTTTCTTCAATTTTGTTTTGATTTTATAAACGGCACACAAATCACTCCTCAAATCATAAGAGAAAAACAATTTTTGTTGTTTCGAGTGTTTTATTGTTTTAATTTCTTTTCGCGTAATATTCTTCTGATCTATTCGTTCAGTTTGTGGGCAGAAGTTATGCACGAAATCAATGGTTTACCGCCCAAACCTCTCAACCAAATGAGATGAGATAACGAGCTCTGTTTCCACTCTTATCTCAACATTTATCCGCAATACATATATCATCAGATAATACAAAATGGATAACAATTAACCAAAAGTGTTAATCAAATTGTGTTTAATCCTATCAATTGTTAATCATATCCATCACAAATCAATTGTTTTTTTTCAGACTAAGATTTCATAGAAATTTCATTTCATTTCATTTTCTTTTGTGAAAATTCTTCAAAACATTAGGTCTAAACTTTAAAGACTCTGAAGACAATGTTTTTTCTCTCTTTTGTAGAAAAGAGTTTTAAAAGACTGATACCAATCGTAGAAAAGCATAAATACATCTTTAAAAATGAAAACTAGATTTTAGGCTAAGTTTTCACGAATTGAGAATTATTTTTCAATTTAAAAAAAATAGTTATTTGAGTGCTTTTCATAAGTATTCAAAAGTAAAATGAATTAATTAATAAAAAATTGAAATCAATTGAATTAATTGATTGAAATATTAAATCATTAATCAATCAATTATTTGAGTCTTAATTTTGATTGACTTTTCATTTTGCAAACAATTCGTTGAAATATTTAAAATAAAACCAATTTTCGATGATTTATCAATAATAAATAAAACCATAGTGGTCATTTACATAGAATCAACTAAATTGTTCAAGGATATTACAAGTAGGCAGTGCGCTACTTGAAAAAAGTCCAATTCCGTGATATTAGTTAACATTTAAATAAATGATTAAAAAACAAAAACTCAATAATTAAAAGTTATTTGAAAAAAAATGAAACGAAAGTTAAAACAAAAAAGATTTCGCCATAAATTAGTGTCAAAACTGTTCCCAAATAACACTTTTGAAGAGAAATATTCCAAAAACTCATGACTTTGAAACTCATCGAAAATACTTTAATTTGAATGGAGTGAAACTCGAGAGGATTCATATATTTCTTTAATTAAAATGTATGTAATCATTGAAAAGAGAAAAGAAGAGAGAAAGGAGGGGAGAGAGAGAGGGAGAGAGAGAGAGGACAATAGTTTTTTATTTTGTTATTAAGAGCTCTCACACCTTCACAAAATGATATTAAGAGTAGGAATTCCAACAGAGAAAAGTTAAGGAAGAGATGGCCTCCTATTAAAAAAAAAGTTGCTCTCATGAAAAGTTACTCTCGAATCATATTTAGGAGAATTTTATGACTGACATTATGAGGCATATGAGAAATGTGTTACAGTATTACACATCCCCTAAATATTATATTCATGAAGTCATACCTTTACTACACTTTTAATCTTTAGAATAACGACTCTTTTATTTTTTTGAAAGGACTTCTTCCCTCCCCTTTTGATTCTTTGATTCAAAAAGCGGTTTAAATAAAAGAGTGTTTTCGATGAGAATATAATTGTTAGGCAATAGATTTGAGACTTCAATACTGTTTTAGTTTAGTTTAGAAAAGTGTTCCAAAAGTGAATCTCAAGTAAACTAACTGTAAATTTGAGCGTCAAATGAAACCTTTAAGTCTAGTTATCAATATTTTAATGATTTTCTAAACGATTTGCCAAATATTTATCAATTATTAAATCTAATTCTATTTAAACTATGAAATTCCAAAATTTGATCGTTTTATCAGCAATTTGTAAGTTTACTTAATATTATTCTGTGCATCAATTTTTCAATTATAGAATAAAAATTTGACCAAAAAAGTTGAATTAGACTTTTCATCGAAATTATTAATTTACAATATATTATTAAAGTTTGCTAGGTTATACCATAGTTATATTAGTATAGTATGTATGAATTGAATAACAAAACTCTTATTCAAAGATTTCTTAAATTTATTTTTAAATTTATTGGTTTCCAGTATTTGCTGTGAACTCAAGTGTTGGGTCGTCTCCTAATTCCTGGTCTGCATATAGTGATGGAAGTTCTTTTCGAGACATACTTCAGGGACGTTCTTATGAGGAAGCATTTGGTGATTCTTATGACAGCATATTTGGCTCTTCACTTTCTGGTGGATCTTATGGTAGTGGCGGTGGTTCTGGTGGTGGTTCTGGTGGGGGCACAAGTGGTTCCTCCTATGCAAATGAAGACAGAAATCCTATTCGTGTGATTCCACCCCAACAGAGAACTGATTCAGATTATGGTTTTCAGAGCAGTGGACCGAAATTTGTTTCCCCCGCCGTAACCGTTAGGAGTGGACAGCGATCTAATTATGGTTCGGGTTCTCAGTCATCGTATGGAAGCAAAACCTTTCAGAAGAAAAGTAGTCAAATGGCAAAAGGAGGTTATTCGGGTACTACCTCTACCAAAACCACTCAACAGTCAATCGACTCGGAATATGACTCAAATGGTGGTCTTTCCGATATACCGGACACAGGATTCCAATGTTTGAACCGTAATTATGGCTATTACGCTGATGTGAGCGCTGGCTGTCAGGTATGGCATTCAAAATGATTAAAACCTTATTAAAGTCATATTTCAATGACTTCTCAAATTTGAATGAATGAGTCGTTGAATGAGTCGTCAGTAATTAATTTATTGATTATTTGATCGATTATTTATTTATTCGAGTGATTCACAAAAGAAGAAGAAAATTATTTCCCAGAATTTGTTTCTCTAATTGTGTTAAAGTGTTAATAGAGTTGTGAAATATTAAAGGATTTTTTACTGTCACTTATTGTGAATCAATTTAAGACTAGAATTGTTTACGCAATCATCACAACTAACGAAATGATTGACAGAATATTTTTATATCAATCAAATTATTATCAGTTTATTTGAAAAAACATTTGACTGAATACTTAAGTCAAACACAAGTGATTTAATTCTTGTTTTTCTCTTTATTATTGCCATTCATTGGCACCAAATTGTTTTCACTCATAGTTTAGACAATAGAAATAAAAACTTTTATATCGTTTTTATTCTTCTATTGAAAAACACAAATGAATATAATATTACAAATTCGGCAAAACTTCAGATATAATTAGTAAACTGTTATTGAAAATAATGTTTCAATTGTGAAACTCATAATCATTTATACAACTCTTCACTAAATATTTTTTTTAATTCAATTATAAATATTTTCATATATTCACGTCGAGTGCTTTAATTCAATTAACCGAAAAGACTCTCATTTTTTTAAACAAATTATTATTATTTCACTTAAGAGAGAGATTAGAAGTTCATTGAAGTCATTAAATGTTTTCATTCATTTTAATCTCTTTTCATAAAATGAGGAAAAGTTTTTCAATTTTTGTTTTTTTATTTAAATTAGAGCTAAAATCCTAAATAGTTATTAAATTACACGAAAAATATTAATAAAGTTTAGAATTTTAAATTCAAGTAATGTTTTCAATAAACCATATAATTTCCGTAAACAATAATCTTGGATATTATTCTTTTGAGACAATTTTTCTTTTTATTCAAACCTTTAATTAAATTATTTTAAATTACAATTTCTTATTAATCTATTTAATCGGCATTGAAATTGTTCATGGTCCATTCAATCAATTGTAGAGATTTTAGTCAAATTGTTTTGTGACTCAATATTTAAAATGAGGTCGTTTTGCAATTTAGTCAACTCTTTAGTTGGTTATGAAGGGCTCAATAATTAGTTTAAATTTCATTTAAATAGTTATTTACTATAATTAAGTATAACTTATAATTTATAACTAATTCATTGCTTACAGATATTCCATGTCTGTCAACCGGACGGACAAAAATGGAGTTTCTGGTGTCCAAACGGGACATTATATCACCAGAAGGTGCAGACATGTGATTGGTGGTATAACGTTGACTGTCCCTCTTCTGCTGACTTCTACTTTCTTAATGAGAGAATCGGTGTTTTACCCGCACAGGACGCAACTCTTCAACGGTTCTGATGAATCACTTAATAGTTTTCGTTACAATACTTTTAATAGACTTAAGTTTTGCCATAAAATGTATTATTTTTTCATTAAATTCATAATTATATCGATATCTCTGATATACATTCAAACACTGAGGGGTTAGTTATGAGCCCTTAATATATTTAAATATAAATAAGTCATTCATATTTTAGTACCTTGCTCAAAGGCTCTAGATCAACTTTATTTTGCATCATTGTTTGTATTAAATAGACTCAAAGTTGAGCAAGTATAATATTAAATATGATTAATATATGGTTGAGTTCTCTATAATAATGCAAAGTTTAGTGGGTATATTGTATTTGAGCAAGTTCAATTTATGATTAGTCGGTTCCTTATCTTTTTATATTTAATAAAATTATTATATATTTTTACGAAAATTATTTTTCAAAGGATTTATTACACAAAATATACACAAATTGTATAATTGTTTTAAAAAATGAATGCAAAATACATAAAATACTTTACATAAATTGTTGTAAACTTTGGTTTCTATACTTTTAATATTTTTGTATTTTTCAATCACTTATAAACATTACACAAAAGTTTGGTTTTATTCTAGGAATTAATCGTTAACTTCTTTAGTGGGAATTTTCTAATGTTTTGTAATATAGTTTTGAGCACTACTTTACTAATACTTTATTGGTTTTCATTTACGATAGGGTTCGTTGTCTCTGAGCTGTTCAATAGGGTCTTCATATTGTTGTTGTGTCTGTTGGTCGGGAACAGGTTGTGGTCGCTCACCATTCTTAGGTTTTTGTCTTTGATTTGGTTTCGGTTTTGGTCGTGGCTTCGGTGCTTCCGGTTCCTCGTCCTGTGGCTCTTCCTGAGGAACTTCTTCTGGTTCCTCAGGTTCTGGTTCTTGTGGTTGAGGTCGTGGCGGCTGTTTGGGTCTCTGTTGTGGAGAAGGTTTCGGCTGCTCTTCTTCTTGTGGCAGTTCTTCTTGAGGTTCTTCTGGTTGTTCCTCAGGTTCTTCTGGTTGTTCCTCAGGTTCTTCTGGTTCCTCATTCTGTTGTTCCTGAGTTGGTGTCGGTTTTCTTTGTGGCTTAGGTTTAGGTCGTTTTGGTCTTACATTTTGTTGAGGCTCTTCTGGCTGTTCCTCTGGTTGTTCTTCAGGTTCCTCAGGTTCTTCAGGTTCTTCATTCTGTTGTTCCTGAGTTGGTGTCGGTCTTCTTTGAGGTTTAGGTTTAGGTCGTTGTGGTCTTACATTCTGTTGAGGCTCTTCTGGTTGTTCCTGTGGCTGCTCCTCTGGTTGTTCTTCAGGTTCTTCTTCTGTGCTCTCCTGAGGAACTTCTTCGGGTTTGGGCTCTTTTTGTTGAACTCGTGGTGGTCTCGAAGAGGGTTTTGGTTTTTGTTCCGTTTGTTCCTCAGGCTGTTCTTCAGGCTGTTCTTCTGGCTGTTCTTCTGGTTGTTCCTCGGGCTGTTCTTCGGGTTGTTCTTCTGGTTGAAGCTCTTGAGGTTCTTCCGGTTGTTCTTCTTCTTGAGTTTGTGGCTGAGGTTTAGGTGGTATCGGTTTTTGTTGAGTTGGAGGTCTATGACGTGTCTTTCCGATTACATTACTCTTAGGACTAGTTTTACTTATCGGGGTTTTTGATGGCGGTCTTTGTCTTTGAGGAGCGCCAGGACTTCCTTCTGAATCGGTTTCTTGAGGTTTAGGACGAGTTTTGCCTAAAATTGTTTAGATTTGTATTAAATGGTTAGAAGTGTTAGCATTTGATTAATGATTTCAATTGATATCAAAGAGAGAATCAAAGGATTCTTTTGAAATATATTAGAAATTAATTAAATTATAATTAAATTATTCAAAATGTGAACCGAATTCTCGATTAGTTTAAGTTAATCGAAGCCATTAAATGAGTGAAAATTATATGAATTTTTTTTTATAAAATTGTGATAAAAAATCAATTCTCTTATAATAATTGTCGTAAAAATTGGTTTTATTATTCAAAAGAAGTGTTTTCGTTGACCTCAATATTGGCCACAATTTTACAGAAGTTTTAATGATATTCTCTTCGGTTGAATGAAAACTAAAACTAAAATATGTTCTGAAAAATGAAATCATTTTCGATATAAAAATATTGAAATTATTTATTAAATTAACTGATAGTCAGCTCTTCGACGATCAGTAGTCATATGACTGCTGTCTCTGTCCGTAATAATCGATGGGCTCTTCCTCTCTTCTCTGAACAATAGGATGTGGAGGAGATGGTGGAGGAGGTCGGGGACGGAAAGGAGAAGGCTTACCAATTTGTGGTTGGGGTGCATACGGTCGTTGTGGTTGTGGTGCGTATGGCTGTTGTGGTTGTGGTGCGTATGGCTGTTGTGGTTGTGGTGCGTATGGCTGTTGTGGTTGTGGTGCGTACGGCTGTTGTGGCTGAGGTTGTGGTCGAGGAGCCACTGGTCGCGGCACTGGCTGTGGTCGAGGGGCCACTGGTCGGGGTACCGGCTGTGGTCGAGGAGCGACCGGTCGGGGCACTTGTTGTGGGCTTTTAACTGATTGTGGCTGATATGGACGTTGAGGTTGTGGCTGAGGGTAGGGTTGTTGTGGCTGAGGCTGTTGGGGATATGGCTGTTGAGGATATGGCTGTTGAGGATATGGCTGTTGAGGATATGGCTGTTGTGGTACAGGTTGTGGTCTTTGCGGAATCACTGGCTGTGGTCTATAAGATGGTTGTGGTCTCTGTGGGATATTTGGCCGAACTTTTGAAGAGGGCTGATATGGACGTTGAGGGCGCTGTTGAGGCGCGGGTCTATATTGTGGCTGTGGAGCCTGTGCTCCCCCGGGACTGGGTTCTGCTCCAGGTTTTCCTAAATTAAATAAATTAAAATAAACAAATTGTTTACAATTATTGCAAATATTTACCCAATTCTTCATTTACTGAATAGAAGTTAGGAGTGTTAGCACACTCTACTGAATGCCAATAATCACAGGCAAGTATTGCCTGATTGAAGACTGTGCCCACACCACACAAGAAGCTCTCTTTTCTGCCCTGAAAGCATACATGGTACACCTGACACTGAGTATCCACATCGGCATACATTCCCGGCTCATACGGAACACCACTACACGTGAAACTTGTCTTCGGTATTTGTCCATAAGCGGGAAAGTCTACCCCTGGAGTACCCACAACACCACCATAAACAGGAGGTTCGGGATTGGCCTCTCCCTCAGCACTGTTCACCTGACCCTCTTCTTCTTGGGGCTGAGGTCGATATGGTGGTCGCGGACGAGTTCTTTGAGGGGCTCCAACTTGTGATTGTGGTTTATAACCAGTTTGAGGACGAGGGCCATACCCTTTGACGCCCTGACGGCGGACCTAAATTTTAATTAAAAACTTTGAATTAAATTCCATTATTTGTTAAGAATTGACTCTTTTTTAAAGAAATGTTAATTAAATGAATTTCCAAACAATGACTCAAAAGAAATGACTAAAAATAGAACTTCTTTTTAAAGGTTTGAAGCCTTGAATCGATTATTCAATAATTTTGTGGTGAAATAATTGGCCACAAATACTATAAAAATTTATATTACTTTTTATCAGACGATTAATAAACACTTAAAGATTTTTAATATTTCTCTTAAATGACTAAAAAAATGATCGATCAATACATCACATCAATGCTAACCACTAATGGATATCCAAAGAAAACAATATTTAAGTTTAAGTTTTCATTTTAATGATATCTATCACTAAATTTGGAAAATTATTATTTCAATGATTTGTTAGTATTCTTCAGTTTAAGTGAAGATTTCTTTTTGTATTATTTTTTAACTATTGATTAAACATTTCTATCATTGAATTAACATTGAAGTCGTGATAAGTGTTTTTATTACACACATAAACGCAAACATTGAGTATAAGTTTTCATAAATTAAAGATTGAGATCTAAAAACCCATATTTTCATAGCTTTCACTAAAATCGAGTGAAGTTCTCACTATTTTCCACAAATGAAACCCGACTTTAAATCAAAAGTATTAAATATTTAAAAATATAGTAAAGAGTTTTCTCTTCTCATAAAAGATTTATAAAAAGTTGATAATAGGGTCACTACTTATGATTAGAAATACTCTTAAGTGCGGAACAACACTTATTATTATATTATAATATGAAATAAAATTAATTATTTGCGAACTTATCGTATATTAATATTCTTTAGTCGCGAATCCCCTGAAAATCAATTAATTTGGAAAAACGCAAACTTTTATATAAAATAAAATAAGATTTTTTCGCTTTTTTAAGGGGAATATAATATAAGATAAAAGATATTCTCACGAATTATTGATTACTTCCGTAAAAAAGGCACAATAAAAGTAAAAGTAAGAGTAAAAGTAAATGCATCGGACAGTGATTAGACTTATAATGAAATACTTTGAATCAAACCATTACTTACTCTATAATTATGAGAGTCGACGGCACTCAACAAAAATAATCCGAAAACCAAATATTTTAAAAACATTTTTCAATTCAACTAAAAATAAAACCCTTTTATTGTAATTTTGTGATCAAATTTCTTTAATTTTATATTAATTATTAGATTTGTTTTATTTTGTAAACAAATTAAATCATAATTAAGATAAAACTTTTTGAGAATAAGAATAACAAAAAGAGAAAAATAAAAATCGGTTTCACTTTTGAGAAACCAATTTAATCATTAAATAACAGTAATTGAAGGAAAACTTTGAAGTCAATGCCAAAAATGAAAAGACGGACTCTATTTTATATTTTTATCTCAAAGGAAGTCCTCTCTATTCTTAGAAGGAGTGGTAATCGATAGAAAGATAAACAAAACAGAAGATTCTTCCGACAGAATATAGGAATAATTTTTCTCTTAATTAATTTGATTGTATAGAGAAAGCTATGAATTACAATTTGTCTTCACTCCAAATACAAATTGAAAGGAATACCTATCATAAGTGTTTTCATATGAGAGGGCAGGTCTTAACCATGGTTTGGGGAAAGCCATTCACACGTCCTAAGAATTACATCACTCTATTTGTGATCTACTCTTTGGGTCCTTCAGCGGCTCTTTTCTAATTTATTTCACTCTTTTCTTTCTGAGAAAAACCAAATGTTTGGGTTCTCCCACTTATCTCAATAAAAAGACTCTTATCTGAAGAAGAGTCTGTCGATGAGAATAGAGGGTCGGCTGAAGTCAAGGCTGTAAATAATCACCACAACTGATGCTAAGAATAAACTGTTATTAATATTATTGAATATTTTTCTAAATAATTATCGTATGTTTCGAAATACGATTTGAGTCGATGTCTATGATATCAACTCTAATAACAATTATATCATTATTTCAATTCTATTGCCTTTTAGTCATTGAATTATTTATGAGTTTTTCTTGTTTTTCATTAACTTTTTGTTTTCAAAATCAATTTTTAATGACTTTTTGGATAACATTTCATTAACTGAACAGAAATACTATTGTTTTGATAAACAAAACCGAATTGAAAATCACAAAACAATTATTCAAATTTATTGAATTAATTCCCGATTTATTGTCAAAAAGTTTAATAAATAATTTGTTGAACTCTTTTTTCTTAAATTATTAATTCGATTATTAAATGTATTATCTATTGAACAGTCATTAAGTATCTGATGGAAACGAAGGTTCAAAACAATTAGATCCATGTTTTCAACTCATCTCAAGTCGACATCAATTTTCTCATCATTTCCTATCCTTTTAACGACTAACCAGTCTTTCAATGACTCAATAATTCATTTATTAAATTTCCTCGAAATTGATTTCAGACAACATTTCATTTATATTCTTCTAATTCATTATTTTTGTCATTGACTTATGGACTTATCGACGGAATTCAATGTATTGTTAATTCAAGGAATTTGTTAATCAAATTCTTTTTAAAGATTTAAAAATTTAAATAATAATTTCGTGATTATATTTCAACAAAAAAATTGTTTAATAAATTGATATTTTAGTAAAGAAAAGACGGAATGACTGACAATCAAATCAAATGAATTATAGAATTTATTTCTTAAAAATTCAATTTAAATGAATTTCACTTTTTATTGAGAAATTATAAAAATTTCCAAACAATTCGTTAAATTTCAAACGAAAATATCTATAAAATGAAAATTTATGCGGATTTTTATGTAATAATTTTATGATCACTGAATTTCTTCTTAATATTAGTCGTTAAGCACTCATTTCAATGAATATTAACTTTTTATAAACAAGACTTTACATAACATTATGTGAAAAAAAAGAGAGGAATGTGTAGACAGGAGTAGGTGTTCATCAATTTTAGTTATTTTTTCATTTAATATTAATTCATTTGAAATATTAAAAGACTATCAAGAATTTGATATATTAGAGCCTCTTATGAAAAGCAGGTGTACACCTAATTAGTTAATTGGTTATACACTTACCTTAAGATGCATTCATCTTGGATTTCAAAAGAAAATTTAATGGATAATTCAATTGTTAATTTTCAAATCAGTGCCCATTAAATAAAAAACAAAGATCTCATCGATTTAATTGAATATTCAAAACACCAGAAAATTGTGAGAAAATTAACAATTTTTTAAAAGTTAATGCTATCATACGTTTGCCAAATATACAATGTATAGACCTTGGATCATCATTTTTTCTTGCAAACTTAGATCAGCATTTAGTATGCCTAGGTTAAAATATTTTTTTAATGAGTAAACATACAGTGGTTTAACATTTAAAGAGAAATATAGTATAATTTTATTGACAAATTCATGTGAAATGTGTTTTAATTTAAATGTTTTTATTAATATTATATAATTTTTAGTCCCAAATAAGGTATTAATACAATCCTTGCCTTGAATTTAGACTTTGAAAATATTTATTACAAAAAAAATGATTTTAATTGTTTTTCAAATAAATATTTGTTTTTCAAAATTAATTCAGACTTAAATTATTATTAGAAAATTCACAAACGTTTGTCTTTAAATGAAAGTATTTCTGCAGAAATGAATATATATTTCAGTGACAACTCTTTGCGAATCTTTATATAAGACTTGTTTTTCATAAGAAAACAAATAAAGTAATAAATAAAAGATTCGAAATAACTTTTATTTCAAATTCAATTGAAAACAAAATGGATTTAAATAACAATTCGTAACTCAAAAACTCTTATTTTTGGGGAAATTGAAAATCAATTGAAATGAAAAAAGTCTACTAAAGATTAAACTCCTCCGCATTTTTTTGACAGTTAAGAGCTGTGACTTACAGTCAAAACGAATTGAAAATCATCTTACCGCAAATGAAAATCATTTAGGTTTAAAGAGACGCAAATGTAATCATTTTACCGCAAATGAAAATCATTTTCAGTGTTGAGATCGCAAATGAAAATCATTTCAACGCAAATGAAAATAAGTTTACCGCAAATGAAAATCAGTTTTTATT
>JAQFZM010002684.1:0-12853 GCA_034695785.1 Galumna obvia | reverse complement strand
GACAATTAGTAAATTGTCGAAAGTCTCCGCAAAATACAATAAGTTTATTGTCAATATTGTTGTGGTCTTACGTGAAAGCTAAGTTTTCATATGTTACCTTGTTTCATTTATTACAAACCAACAACACCCAAAATCTGATTAATTTAAATTTCAGATAATTTTAAAATTTGAATCACAAATAAATAATTATTTTAAAGTTTAAACAAAACAATAATTTTTGGTTTAATTGATTCATTGATTTAAAAAATAGCGAATAACGAGAACAACAATTTGTTGAACAATAGGAACAATTAAAAATTGTAGTTCTATTAAATATATTAAAATTCAATAAAATTCGATAAAAAAAATATAATTTAACTATAATTTAATAAATGAATCAAAAAGTGAATTATCACATGATTTGAGTATTCATTTGTGCCACAGAAGACACCGACTCAGAGCCCGTTCCCAGTTTTCAAACTTATTGCGATAACAATTATTCCAATTATCTCTGGGAAGAAACACTTTATCCACTTGTCTTAAACTTGAGATGTGCTTTAAGTCAGTCCAATAGCCAACTGCCAGACCTGCGAGAAAAGCAGCGCCTAATGAAGACATATCCCGATTTGTGGGTCTCTCAACCTTTTTTCCGATCAAATCAGAGATTAATTGGACGACAAAATCATTGTTTGAAACCCCGCCGTCTATTCTATTCTCATAATTGATATGAAATTTTAGAAAAAATGCATTTAATTGAATAAATGAATGAATGATTACCTGAATTGTTTGATTACGAGGTTTGGCTGCTCTTCTAAAATGATTTCATAGATTTGTTTTACTCTAAAACAAAGAGATTCTAAAATACTCCGAACCATTTGTGCCTTATTTGTACTGAATTAAAGTAAACCATTAGAAAAATAGATATAAAACAACAAAAAATTGAAAAACCTGGGGGTAATTCCTATAAAAGCAGTGACAGCTTGGTTATCATTAATGGGGGCCTGAAGACCAGAGAAAGCAGGAATGAAATAGAGGTCATCATTTGATTCATTGTGGGCCATATCACTCGTTTCTTTGGGATCATCAAAGAATCCCATTTTTTGAGCCCAAATAATAGCAGTTCCCGTATCATAAGAGGCGCCTTCAATCAAATAAGTGGCCTTTTTGTCGGTCACTAATTTCCAACCGACGACTGGATATAATCTAAACATTAATTTTAAGTCAATTCTCTGTTAAATATTAATATTAACACTAATTAATACCCATTTATTGAAGCAAATGGTTGTTCACCGGTATTGATGTTAACAAACGTACCGGTTCCTAACGTGCACTTAACATCTCCCTCTCGAAAGCAACCCTCTCCAAACATGGCTGCCTGTTGGTCCCCAACCACTGCTCTGATTGGAATCGAAACTCCAAACAAATGTTTAGCGGTTTCACCGAAGTTTCCATTTGTGTCGTTCACTATTGGAAGCATTGATGGCGGAATGTGGAACATATTGAGCGCCCAATCAGCCCATTTCATAAGGAAAGGGTCATAGAAGCCGGTGACGCACGCATTTGAAGCATCAGTTGCGTGAACTTTGCCTTCACTCAATTTCCAAACTAAATATGTGTCGAGAGTTCCAAAAAGAGCGTCGCCTTCGACTGCTTTAAGTCTTATTTGAGGGATATTTTGCAAAACCCAAAGTAATCGCATTACAACCATTCCTGTTGTGAATCGGAGCAAAGAAGCGACCAAAAAACGGTTCGAACGAATGAAGAAATGAATAAATTTTGCCCCAAATTTTATACATTTCATTCTAAAAGAATTATTCCATTCTTTACACAAATGATCGGATCGGATGTCTTTCCACGTAATGAAAGGATGAAAAGGTTCCCCTGTTTTTCGATCCCATGTAATGAAAGTTCCCCTTTGAGTTGAAATACCTAAACATAGGACCTGACTCGCAGTTATTTTGGCCGCTTTTCATACAAATTATTAGAATTTAAAGTGAATTCCAAATATTTCTTACATTCAATGGATTTCTTAATGGCGACAACGAATGCCTCCCAAACCGACTCAGCATTAATTTCACAGAAACCGAGTCTTGGACTCAACAAATCAATTGTTGTCATCGAAGAACCGATGAGTCGACTTCTTTTATCATAGATATGACCTCTTATTTCATAAATAAATTTATTATAAAATTTATTAAATTAATAACAAAAACAGACCTAATATTTGTGGTCCCGATATCGACCACTAAAACATATTTATCTGAATTAGAATCGACTAAATGTTTGTCCAAATGTTTGTCCAAAGAGTGTCCGTTTAATTCTTTCATTGCAATCAATTAATGGCTCTTCAATTGTGTTCATATAATTCTCTCGTTTATCACTTGAATTTGAAAAAACACAGTTTTGTCACATTTTTATTCTTAAATATTATTATCATGCTAGTTTTAAAAATAAACCCTTTAATAATAATTTATATATAGAAGAATATTTCATCTTTACTATTCATTGTATCATGTTCAAAACTCTATTATAAAGAAAAAGTACTGACCGATGGCTATCAATAATGTCTTTAAAAATGTAAACAAAATAATCTAGTAAAGTTTAATAGGTTCTATTTTTTTCAACATTTTTTCTGGGTAAAGTATTTACTAGTTTATATTTTGAAGCGCGCATTTTATAAAATCCAATGACTTATATAATATAATATATATTTTAAATTTTAAGTGTATTTTTGTTATTAATAGTTATGTTACATAACTATTAAAATAATTATATTTTTAAATTAATATAATATAATATAATATAATATTATATTACACTCGACTACCAGTTTTATTCTCTTATTTGTGTCTACTATTTACAAACAAACTTGGTCATTTCATAAAACTGGTTTTAATTTTATAATATAGAGTAATATACAAAGAGTTCGATTTATAAGTTTGCAAAACCTAACAAGTTCATAAAACTCAAGTGTATTGCAAATTAATTGAAAGCGTCTCAGCAGAAAGAATTGTAGAGAAGATTAACAATAAAAGAAAAGTTGAGTTCTCATCGATTGGATTAACAAAAATTAATTGAAATATTGTTTTCTTTATTAAAATTGACTGAAGAATCAAAACTTCATTTAAATTCTAATTTATTTAATAAAAGAATGATTTTATATAAAAAAAGAATAAATGTTTAATAAATGAGGGCTTATCTGTTAGTATCAATGTTTTAGAATATATAAATTAAATTAAAAGTTACCTTGAAGTTCCTTCAAATTTGCCATTAAATAAATAGTTGCAAAGTGAAATATAAGCAAGTTACAATATTTAAAATGTGCTTTTTAATTGAAAATTTGTAATTCACTGTTAGATAGAGTGATAAAACATTGTTTACATAAAAACAGATCAAGGGTTGAGGACATTTAAACAGGGATCGGCAAGGGGGGTCCAGGGGATCACCCCCTCCCCTAAGCGTGAAAAAATTGTTACGCAAAAAATACAATAGAAGCTGACCCCCCTCTTAATTTTTTTATTTTTTGAGCTTGCTAAAATTTGATATTTTTCTCGAATTCTATACATAAAATAGTTTATTTTAAATAAAATTTATTTTTATAACGTTATGAATTTGAATTATTTTATAAGACTGTAAACTAACAAGCTTGTAAGCTGCGAGTACCTTGCCGATCCATCACAATTAAAGTGTTTCTCAATATTTGGATAAAAGGCATTTCATTCGTTAAATGGAGAACAAAGTGACCTCCATGATCAAATCAAGTATACGCCCTCTTATTTTTTTACCTCAAAATAGTTGGGAAATGTAAGTCACGTGAATCAAAAAGTAGTATAAATTCCACTTTGTTTTCCATTTAGTGGATGAAATACATTTAAATATTTTTTCTCAATTAATTGAAAAACTCGTAATTTATTTAAGAGTTGTTTATAAATAAAAGGGCGAAACAGACGACCGAAACTCTTTACTGACTAATGATGTCATCGATTGGAACGAATGACAGCGAAAAATCTGAGAGTGACTGTAGTTTAGAAACAACCGAACATCAGTTGTTGACTATTTTTGAGCCCTTTATCTATAAATTGGATCAAACTATTGATTGTTGTCTTCGTTCACAAACACAACTCAATTCACAATTGGATTCATTGATGCAAACATTAAACGCCATTAAATCAAATCCGGATTTAAGTGCTGTCATTGAAGACAAAACAAAGAGATTATTAAATCTTAAGCGAAGATTAACTTTAATCCATACAATCGTTCAAAACGCAAACGACAGAAGCCGTAAACTTATTGTTAACCATAGAGTCAATGAAAAACATTAAAATTTATTAAAAGTCATTCAATTCATTGAATTCTATAATTCTTTTTATAAATAAAATCGACTTTTAATCAGTTTTTATCATTAATTCTCTTCAATCAGTCGTCGGTTTTATCAAAAAAATGTCACAAAATTGTATTAAACGAAAATTTAATGATTTATCCGACGATTCAAATGAATCGGATTCCACTCAATTTTATTGGTCTCAAGAAGTGATAATCA
This sequence comes from Galumna obvia, assembly GCA_034695785.1. Lineage (NCBI taxonomy): Eukaryota > Metazoa > Arthropoda > Arachnida > Sarcoptiformes > Galumnidae > Galumna > Galumna obvia. The sequence continues at coordinate 8,334 of JAQFZM010002684.1, read as the reverse complement.
AAGAAATGTTGGAAACAATAATAGAATCATTGGTTGAATCAGTTTCTGACAAAATCGAAAGTCAATTGAATGAAGTTTTAAACCATAAAAATGTTGAGTCAATCGAAGACAACACAAATGTATCTAAAATTAATTATCAATTATTTGATTCAAATGAAGAGTTTTGGGATAATTTTGATTCCTCTGAACAACACTTTGACTCAAACGATGAAAACACGTCTTTTGAGTCGAATTCGAATCCAATTCTTGAAAACAATTCAAATAATTCTGAAAATATTAAACATGAGATCAACACAACTGAAGAACTCTCGACAAACACTAACTTTACATTCAATGACAATGACTTTAAAACTAATTTTGCAAAACTCTTGAATCAAATGAGCAAAAAGAGTGACAGAAGTGATATAATTAACTACGAATTGTCGGCGCGAAGTCTTCTCTTTGATTTGGATTCTATTAAGTAATTATTTTGATTTAAATAATCATTTAATTTAATGTTAATCTTATATTTCAGTGAATCCATTATTTCTTTGAAAAACACAATTATTGAAAGTAAACAACATTTCGATGAAAATGATTTCGATTAAAAGTTTATATTTAAAACAATTTTTTGATTTCTCTTAAAAATAGTTTAATTAATTCGTTTATTACAAATAAAGTTTTTTTTTAAAATTTATTAATTATTAATAAACTTAGTCTATAAATGGGTAAACCATTAAATCTATTGATTACGAATAATTAATAATATAATTATTCTATAAAATATTGACTTATTATTCGAAGAAATGTCTGAGAATTTATATACAAATGTATATAATATGATATAACTTATATAACTGAAAATAGCTCTGAATCTGAAGTTGAGGCCAAATCTCTCTAATAAGTCTATTTTATTTAATATTTATAAATTATAATCAAATTATAATATCCCAACTTTTTTTCATTTCAAATTGAATTTAATTGACATTTAGTAAACTTATTTAATTTTCCTTTAGCTATGTTTACCTTGATCACTTGTCTAATTTCCCTATATTTGAAAAGTCCTAGATATTAATATTTGTGATCATTTTTCATTAGAATTATGTAAATACAGTATTTCTCCCAGTTGTGAATCACTGAGTTATGAAACTCTCCCAGTTATGATTTTTTTAAACTGTTGACGAACTCGCTATACATTGCAATCTACTAGTTGTGACTCCCAGTTATGAACAAATTCTCCAATAATTTGGTCATTCATATCTGGAAGAGTACACTCTATGGCATAGAGTCTATGCAATTCTTTTAAAAATTGTGTTTAAAATTTAAATCAATGAAAAATTTTTTAAGTATTTTTGGCGTAACATAAGTTTTGAAGGGATTCATGAGAAGCGGTAAACAGTTTTTATTTAGAAATGTTTTTATTCAAACCTTATTTTAAATGTGATTTTAGTTGAATTTATTTACAAAAATGTCATCAAAACAAATGTGTAAATACGGACACAACTGTTATCGTAAAAATCCATTACATTTCCAAGAGTTTGACCATCCATTTGATTGGAAAACCAGATTAGATCCAAGCAGTGACTCAATTCCATCGACTTCTTCGCCTTCAAATCCAAATAAAAAACTGAAGAATTCATTGAATTCCAACGAAACTAAAAGTTATGAATCAATTGATTCAAATATTTTGGGATTTTATTTAACAAAAGTTAAGGGAATCGACAATAAATATAATGAATTTAATTCGAAATCAATTAGTCTTAAGAATATCTTAAGCGAAAGAAATGGTAGACTCTTAGAGTCGGTTCAATTTAATTATATGTTTGACATCGAATGGTTATTAGAACAATACCCTCAACACTTCAGATCACTTCCTCTTCTCATTGTTTATGGCTCTAAACGCGACGGTTTGGACACTAAAGAAATGAGTGAACAAACTAAAGGATTTACAAATATTAAGATATTTGGGGCTCAACTCTTCGATTTGTTTGGAACTCATCACTCAAAGATGATGTTCTTGAGGTATGACAATGGCCTCAGAGTTGTTATTCATACGGCAAACCTTATAGAAAATGATTGGACACATAAAACCCAAGGAGTTTGGGTGAGTCCACTCTTTGCTCCACTAAATTGTACTCAAAACAGTTGTGCGGACGTCTCTCAGACACGATTTAAAACTGATTTAATAGAATATCTTAAGAGTTATAATTCGAAAGAAATTGAGTATTGGATTCAAACAATTAGAAGACACGATCTCTCGTCGGCTAAAGTTTTTCTCATATCTTCGACTCCGGGACGACATATAAGTGAAAATATGTATCGTTTCGGTCACTTAAAGTTAAGGCGAATTCTCTCACAATTTTGTTCAAAAAGTATAGACTCTAAGTGGCCGATAATCGGACAGTTTTCTAGTATTGGGTCCTTAGGGTTATCAGAGGACCAGTGGTTAACTAATGAGTTCTTAAAAAGTCTGTCGACTGTATCGGGAAATCAAATGAATTCAACGAAACCAGAATTAAAGTTAATATTTCCGTCAGTAGAAGACGTCAGAAATAGTTTGGAGGGTTACAGTGGAGGCGGATCTTTGCCTTACAGGTGAGCCCTCACTAAAATTATGATCCCTTACTATCTTTTTATCAGTTCAATGACTCACCGGAAACAGACTTATCTGACAAATTTCCTGCATTTTTGGAGAAGTGAATGGAGAGGTCGAACGAACGCCTGTCCACATATTAAGTCTTACGCCCGCTTTTCTTCAGATTTTAAGCAAATGTCTTACTTTTTATTGACTTCTGCCAATCTATCGAAGGCCGCGTGGGGTCAACTCCAGAAGAATGGGTCACAACTTGCCATCAGATCTTTTGAAATCGGAGTTCTTTTTATTCCAAAATTATTCGTAAGTTTTTCTATAAATTTTGAAATAAATCTTTTAATTAAATTTTTAGTCAAATCAGGAATTTTTTGATGTCTCAAAAAAAGAAGATTCGATTCAATTTTCAAATAACTCTTCATTTGACATACCCTACGATATTCCTCCCATTCCTTACACTTCAAATGGTATACATTTAATTATTTTGAATATACTTTAAGTGTTTGTCAAAATCAGATAATCCCTGGACGTGGGACACTCCCCATACAAATAAAGCGGACCGACTCGGAAATACATGGAATCCGCGATAAATTGTTTTCATTTGTTTTCTAATTTTCTTTTAATGTAATTCTAATCTTAATATTACTCTTTATATATAAAATGTATACAGAGAGGGGCCAAAAAGGTCAACTCATTTGGTCAGACAAATATTGACCAAAAGCATCAATTTTTATATACAATATCGTTGGTTGGGTTTGACTTTTGGTTTATAGAAAAGATCCGTTTATGTTATTGGGGTTAACCTTAATCCTACATTTTATTATAGTCTATTAAAGGGATTTTTGGTTTGAACAAGTTTTGATTGAACAAGTATATATCGAACAATTGAACTAATCAAGGATTGACATTATTGGCCACTAACTGTATCTTATAGGAAATGAATTAATTTTATGGTATAATAAATATGTTTTAACTCTTCATTTACTAATTAATACGATTTCTTATTATTTTTTGGTAATAAATAATTATTGAAATGAAAGCTAAACATTATTTGATGACATTTTGGATAACATTTGTTAATGTATTGAATAATAGCATATAATAGTATATAATAATTATAGGATATTATTGTTATTAATAATACTTTTGTCGTTAAATGTCTGAGTTTTGAAATATTTATTACTATTTTTGTTACTCTGGTTTCGATCACACATTTATTTAATGAATTTTTAGATATTTTTATTGATTAATTCGATTCGTTTTTTGGTTCACAATTGGAGTCAAAACATAAAAAGTGATTTCTCTGAAAATATAATCGATTTCCTCGATATTGAATAAAACAGTTGGAAGTCTTATAAAATGAATATAAATTATTCATTTAATACTCAAAACAATTGAGTACTGAATTCACTAAATTTTATTTCGAATCAAATTCTTGACTCCATTTCAGTTTTAAACACATTTTTTGATTGAAAACACCTTAAGATTTATCTGAAATAAAAAGTATTCAATATTTTCTTAGAATAATAATAATAATAATAACTTTACAATAGATTTTTGTTAAGATTTATGAATTGTTGTTTCTATTTGTTAATAAAATATACATATTTTCATAGAATTCGGTCATTATTTTGAGTCAAATATTTATAAAGAATTTTTGTTTTAATAAAAGTTTTCAAAATATTTAGAAAACGCTTTTTTGGCTGATTTTATGTTAAACTGTTGTCAAACCCTTTGAATACTGTTTTCATTTATGGCAAAGTCATCATTTTAGTTGATTTAAGTGTATCACCAAGACCATTTTGATTTATAGTTTCAGTCAATTTTAATAATCTTTGGTTCATATATTTTAAGTAAAAAATTATTTGAGACATAATTTTGTCGACACTTTTGTTTCGATAAATTTTATTGAATTAAAAAAGAGTATTTCAAAAATGACTATAAGTTTTGGCTAATCCTTTGGTTTTATATTAAATTTTGTTTTTAGAAAAGCCTTTAATTAAATTAATATCGAATTAAATTCTTTAGGAAACGATTCAAAAAATAATGAATAGTTTATCGCAGAATTGTTTTCAATCATAACTTTTATGAAGACTGAAATAGTGTTAAGTCCTTTTCAAATGTCAACCGATATATATCTGTAATTAGAAAAGTTAACGACCAGAAACTTATTCGGTATAATATATACGATATTCAGTCCATTGATTGTTAGCTAAGAATTTCGATTTTATTCTTTTCTTATGAGTAGTTATTCTTTGTATGAAAAGAAGAAATAATAGAAAGAAGTGAATCTCTTTTTACTTTTTCTTACTTTCATTTAAGTGTTGACAAAAGTTTATCATTTGTTTGACATTCGATACATTGTCTTAAATGTTTACAAAACTTATTAATTAATTATATTTATGTAAATAATAATAATAATTAATTAAATTTACCGAAAGATTTCTAAATTATTATCGATTATATAATTAAAACTATAATTAAATGAGTTTTTTATTGATTCGTTTAATCGATATCTTATTAAATGTTAAGTATATAACAAAACTTTTCATTTGATTGACTCGAAGTGAAAAGTTATTGCGGTTTCCTCTGAGTGTAAATGAGTTAATTATAGTCAATGTTTGTAGTATTGACTGCTTAATGATAAGTCATCAAAATAATAGTTTAGTTACTTTTTCCTTATATTAGTTTAATATAATAGACAGGTTTCGTTGAGACCCACTCTCAAAGGCTTATCCAATACTAAGTGGTTGTGAAGAATAGTTGCACTGAATATATGGTTTGGTTTTCTTTTCAGAGCAAAAGTATTTTCTATCGATTTTTATATTTCGCACACATATAGTCACTGAGCCGTTATGTTATGTTATGTGTTATTTAGAGTCCACATCACTATAAATCCTATTGAAGAGAAACTAACGAATACTATTGCCATCCAATTGAGTTCCAGCGCTCGCCAGCACTGGTTGTATGACTGGTTGTATGAACGGATGATAATTCACTCCGTTATGTTAGAGAACAAAAGTTGTCGTCCGAATGACACGAACTGACACTTACTTTTTTCTTCTTTTGCTCTCATTTTAAATGCAAAAGTATTACATAAAACGATTTAATCTCAAAGTCTTCGAAGAATTTTTTCATTTACTTCTTTCGCTACTCTTCGCTAAGAAATCAATTCTCTATAACTTCAAGAAAATACTTTTCTTATAATGAAAAACCTTTTTTTCCAAAACTAACTTAAATATGAATTTTTCTTATATGTGAAGAGAGTTATATTTAATAGACATATGAGACATATGTCTCTTCCCTCTAATATAACTTTATTCTTATCAGTTGTTCCCAAACTACTCGACTCTAAGCGTTAATATGTGTTTACATTTTAAGTCATTTCTATTTTCGAGTGACTTATGATTAATATTTGCATCAAATTATAACTAAATAAAACCTATGGCCAGACGTGTTCGCAACGGATGCTGTAATTTATTGCATTTACACGAAGACAATTCTCGTTTCTTACTCTTAGCACTGGTTCTCATAATGTATATGATTTTTGGTGCCCTTGTCTTCCATATTCTCGAACGAGAAAATGAACAAAAGAATAGACAAAAGTATCGAAATATTTTTGATAACTTTCGCCATAAATATAAACATTTGGTAAATGAAAGCGATTTGATTGAACTGATCGACGCCTACACCAATGGATCAGCCGATGGACTCATCGGACATCAAAGTGAACGCTGGGACTTATCAGGATCATTCTATTTTGTTGCTACCGTTGTCTCCACTATCGGTCAGTTATTTTAATTGTATTTTAAAAATTTTATAATTTTATAAATAACTCTAAATATGATGAGTAGTTTAATTTTATAGTAGTTATGGTTATCTTAAATATTAATCTTTTATAGAAATATTCTTTTAATGATTTCTGAATGAATGCACTTCTCATTAGTTTTTCGATGTCTCGAATGTAATGAATTTAGTGATCAAATCATTTAATGATGAGTCAAACCATTATAAGAGTCATTCAAAATAATTTAGTGTTGAGAATCTCAAGTCATTTAATTGAACAAGTTTAATTTGAATATTTTTCTTAAAATGTCGTCAAAGTAATCCTTAAAATGAAATTTGAATAAATAATATGAGCGTAAAATACATTTAACCGGAAAATGTAATGATTCTCTTTGAAATTGTAGTTTTGATGTCTTAACATTTGTATTGCACTTAAACTAAGAAAAGTGTTTACACTTTTCAAGTGTTAAGTAAAAGAATATCAATTATTTTAATCGCAAAACATTTCATTTCATTCAAAAGTTTCTATAAATAAATTAAGAAATTGATGGATAAGAAACAGAATTTCGTCGATTCCTTTAACTTTTTATATTAGTATTCCGTACAGAAATCTCTAAACATATATTATTTTACAAAATATAACTTTTAATAACAAAAATGAACTTGGAAAAACAAAAAATCAATTTTCGTCAAAAACTAATAAAATTTTCCACAAAAAAGTTTACATTTGAAATCATTTTAAAAGCTTTTGTTCTCATATTTAAAATTTCAATTTTACCCTCTTCATATTTGTCTAAATCTCAATTTATCTTTAACTATCTTTAGTACAGTAGAGAAAAGATTAAATAGGGTTAACCCTTCTCTGGATTTGATTGACATTTTTTAAATTATATTTAATATTATGGCTTAAAATACGAGATTGAAAGGAGCAAGCTAAAGTATATCCCAAAATTTTAAAACTTATTTACAATAATTTAACAAAAAGTTTTTACAATTTTATATCGATTAGTCATTACTTATAAAAGAGAATTGATCAAGATATAATATTTTAATATAATAAGAGGCGAATGTTTTCCTTTTAAAATATACAGAATTATTAAAGAATATTCAGGAATAAGAAAAACTATAGCAGGGATGGCGAAAGGGTCGAGTCCTATGGGGCCAAAATACCCTACCCTAGACCAAAAAATGCCAACAGAACTAGTGTCTGTCCATAGACGCTAATGTTAAGGGTCCCAAACTCCTAGCGGGGTATTTTGAAAATTTTGCCTTCTAGGGGAGGTATTCCGGAATACCCCCCCTTTCGCCATCCCTACTATATAGGATTAAAGGAACATGCTCAATGTATTAATAAATAATGATTTATAAAATCAATGAATTTGTATTTTTAGTATTTTTAAGTAAATGTTTAGTCATTGAATCAGTTTTTCAAACTATTAATAAATATCTGTTTCAAATTAATCAGGGTTATTTTTAATCCACTAGACTTTAATAATAAATACACAAAAGCTTTAAAATGTATATATACTTGTTATCAAGCTATTTTTTAACAAAGCTATATATAATTTTTCCTATTCTTGGTTATATATGAAATAAGCTTGGTACTCTCATTTAGGATTTCTAAAAATGCTGTAAAAATCTGATACAAAGTTTAAAACTAAAAATTCTATTTACTATTAATCGTCTTAAGAGACGACCGCTTCTAATATGAGAGAAAAGTCTGAAAATCTATTAAACGAAAGTTTAGTAAATTGAAAATATATTATTCTGTCCAAAGGATAGGATATCTGTAGACCTGCGGCTTTCAATTATAGTTCAATTATTCTCTCATCAAAAAAGCAAACAAAATGTCAACTTTTGTATGGGATTTAGTTCATAGTTTTGATCAGGGATGGCAAATAGGGTATTCCGGAAGCCAAAAATCGGAAAAATACCCCCCCTTAGACGAGAGTTAGAGGACCCCCCCCCTAGAGAAAGAG
>JAQFZM010002683.1:0-12854 GCA_034695785.1 Galumna obvia | reverse complement strand
AAATATTGTTCATATCCTTCACGAATAAATTGACCCGTTTTATAGAGTCTATACCTTCCTTTATTAGTCAACTGTCCGATACCTTCCCTCCAATAACTCTCATCTTTGAAGGGATCATTTGGTGCGAAACCATAGGGAGATCTGTTTCCGTGTCTGTGCACTATTTGTAACAATTTTAGAGTTGATATGTTGTGATTTGGCCATCGATTCAATGAGCGAAAACTCAATAATGTTAAACAAACGGTAAGAAAAGAACTGACTAATAATAAAACTAATTTCATATTTATCTTGCTCACTTTTCAATACTTGAATTAATATAAACCACTTGTCTATAAAAATTGTTGAATGTGTTCTAGAGTCTAGACATTAACTAAATATCCCTCAAAAGACATCTGCAATAAAATATTTAATATAATATTTGAGAATGAACTTCATCAAACTTCATAAACTACCTTGATACATTATATTATTCCAACACTAAAATTGTTTAGATTTTAATATTAATTAAAAATATTTTGAATTTTATTATTTAATAAAATGTTATATGAACTAGCTATAACAGGAGAGTAACACACAATTGATTGATTAGCTATCCCTGTATTAAAGTAATGATTGTTGTGTTTCCCCATTGAATTTGGACTCTTTTAATGTAATTAAAATGTTGTTCAAATACATATTTAAAGATTATTACTTTTTATATATCTTTTCTTATATAAATTCTTTATATATTTGTATATTTTTTATGTATTATTTTATGTAAAAATGTTAAATTAAATTAAATTAAACTAGATAAGTTACTTAATGTTGTTTTATGTAATAGATAGGATGTACCACATCCTGTGCTCTTTGAGGATATCTGTAGTTTGATTTATCTTTTAGAAACTTAAATAAAAGTTAGAGCTTATTAGCATGCAACTTTTATTGTAGATAAAAATGAATTACAAATTACAATTGAATGAACTCTCAATTCCGAGAAGTGATTAATATTTCCAACAAATCATTGTAACCAAAAAAGTGTTGACATAAGTGTTATGCAAAGGGTTTTTACGATCAAAAGGGAATTTTCTAATCCTAATTCCTTTTTTTCATTTTAAAAGAGTCATTTCCTTTATCCTGAGCTGAGCGCACAATATCTACTGTAACTTTAATGACATCACTTTCTCAATAAAAATCCATTCGTTTAATGTATTCATCGAAGCATTCAATGAAAGACTCGAAATTCGAGTCTCGAATAAAAAACATTTTCTTCAATCAATTAATGTCTGAATTCTATTAATTATAATTTTTATTTTATAAAAAAAAAGATGAATCCGTATCAGAGTCTGACCGCACAGATTATGGCTGCGGCTCTACTTATACTTCAAAGAGAAGATATTCATAAGAAGACTGCAAATCGGGATAAATTTTTAGACACTTATGATTATATTGTGGTCGGTTCTGGTTCTGCCGGTACTCCAGTTGCTTATCGACTCACTGAAGACCCGAAGACAACTGTCCTTTTAATAGAAGCGGGGGGTCGTCAGAGTGTGGTTACAGATATACCTGAAAACTATGTAATGAATTTGAATACAGAATTTGATTGGGGATATAAAAACGTTAGACAATCGACTAATGTTGGCCTCGCCTTTTCTAACCAACAAATACCTCAAAATAGGGGTAAAGTATTGGGCGGTTCATCCACTCTAAATGCTATAATCAATAATCGTGGAAATACTCGAGATTATGATAATTGGGCCAAAACTTTTGGAGCCAAAGGTTGGAGTTTTCAAGAAGTGAACAAATATTTCAAGAAATTCGAGAACAATACGGACCCCGAAATTGTGGCCAACAAACCAGGTTATCATGGCACAAGTGGTCCTGTTCAAATAAGTTCCTGGGAGTCTCCTGAACCTATTATAGTCTACCATCAGAGAGCACTCAATCAAATGGGATTCAAGAATGTCGATATAAACAGTGATGAACAAGTGGGTACTTGTATCATGCAAACTTTCCAACGCAAAGATGGTATGCGTTCGAGTACTGCTAACAGCTATTTGGACCCAAACCCACATAAGGTTTGTGTTTTCATGACTTTATTTATTAAAATTCCTTTTACTTAAGAATCTCCATATTTTGACCAATGCTTTTGTCACAAAAATATTGTTTAATAAAAAGAATGGACTGACAGCAGAAGGGGTGGAGTTTATTAGAAATGGAAAAACTTATAAAGTCAAGGCTAACAATGAGGTGATCCTCAGCGCAGGTATTTATTAATAAAAAAAATCATTTTATTTTATTGAAAAATCATAAATTTTAAATATAGTGTTTAAAACTTAACATGTAACTTTCAGGATCAATTAATACTCCACAACTTCTTATGCTGTCCGGAATCGGCCCTAAGGATCATCTCAACGAATTGGGAATTCCTGTTTTGGCTGATTTACCCGTTGGTAAATATCTTAAAGATCATCCATCGCTCAGTTTAAACACTTTGATTTCGGACCCCTTGACTGTCAATACGTCCCCCCGTTTGGACGTCAGACAATTACATGACTTTTTCAACGCTACGGGACCTCTGACTGAGTTCTTCCATTCAATTACTTATTTCAATACAAAATATAACGACGACCCCAATTGGCCGGACGTCGCTTTTGAGACAATTGTCCTCAGATTTCCCGATAATTTGAATGTTCCCGTTGTCAATGAATTTCAGGATAAAGAGGCCTGGAATAGATACTACAGACCATTTCTTGATAAACATTATATGTATTTCCAACCAATTCTAATGAGAGTTAAAAGTTATGGTAAACTAAGACTCACATCTAAAAACCCTTTCGATCACCCATTGATTGATCCAAACTATTTGGCTGACCCTCAAGACTATAAGGCATTATTCGAGGCAACAAAATTTGTGCTCAGATTTTTAGATAAGTCACCGTTCAGTCAATATGTATCACCTCATAGACCGATCCCCGGATGTAAACCCTGTAAGTTAAAGGGTTTACATAACTGCGACTCTTATATTAATTGTCTTATAAAACAATTGACCCGAACTGGTTATCATCCAATCGGCACAACAAGAATGGGTGCCATCGAAAGAGATGATATTGTGGTCGACCCTCGACTTAGAGTTAAAGGTGTGGCTCATCTTAGAGTCTGTGACTCAGGAATTATGCCCGAAATGATTAACTCTAATACAAACTCGGCTTCTATTATGATCGGAGAGAAATGTGCGGATCTCATCAAAGAAGACAATGGTTTGAGTGATAGCCCGCCCTATCATAATGACAAACCTTATGATAAGCCTTATGACAAACCAAATGAGAAACCATTTGACAAACCATATGGAGAACCTGGATCCATACCTCATGAAGAAACAAAACCTGTTGACAAACCAGAGTTAAAACCTGATATTGATGTCGGACCAGAATATGAGATTAGCACAGATAAACCTAAACCTTATGGCAGAGGACCTAGCTCAGATAGAGCTTTATATAAAGCGTTTGATGAAGAACTCAAAGAACTCTATAGAGAAAGGAATAACAACTATCAGAAGAATCTTCGGAATAGATATGGAAAAAATTATGGCAATAATGATAGATCTTCACATTCTTATTAATTAATCCTAAAAATTAAATCAATTAATTTTACTATAAACTATTTTATCTAGAATATTTATAGTAACCTTTGAATTTAGTGCTTAGAGTCTATAAAAGTTGAATAGAATAAATTTATATCTTATACTTAAATTAATTAAATTCTCAATAAATTAATTAAAAATAATTTGAAATAAACTAAAAGTTGATAGTACTTAAACATCTCTTTCAAACATTAAAGTTTATCTAAAAATTATACCAAAAATAGACTTAAATACAAATCCATTGATTTTATGAATTATTATTTAAAGAAATGTTATCATGTTCCTTTTTCAATAATGTTAACCTTAATATAATTTTTCTTATTTCTTGGATATATAACAATACGAAAATTTATTTTAATGAAGATATTCTTATTACCTATTTAATAAGTATAATAAACGTGAATTTACTATAAAACATTCTACCTAGAATGTCTTTTTTAATAACCTTTAATTTACTTTTTATTAAAATAAATTATTTAAAATATTTTTAATGGTTTAATAAATGAGTAATTTTAGAGTAAAAGAGAATTTTAAATGAATATAAGAGTATATTTTCAGAGAGAAAATAACATTTACTTTAATGAGAGGGCTATCAGTTTCGCTCAAAACAAATAAAGAATAGAATTAATTAAGACTTAATTTCACTCAAATTCTTAATTTAAAAATCATTTCGAGTCAATAAATGTGAAATTTAAGGTCTATTTAAGGGATGGATTCACACGAATAGAGTCAATAAAACGCGTCTTAAATATGAATTTTTGAATTTGTTTTAAACAAAATTTATTTGAGAGAGAATTGTGGAGAGAGAGAGAGAGAGAGAGAGAGAGAGAGAGAGAGAGAGAGAGAGAGAGAGAGAGAGAGAGAGAGAAGGGAGAGAGAGAGAGATTACCTATAGTTTTAGTGGCAATGAATTGTAGCATAAAATGGTTCACAAAATACCGAATGAACTAATTTTAAAAGAATTACATATTATTATAAAATATTTGTCTCAGAGTATAATCTCAGGAGAAAATTGTTGTGAAGAAAATAAAATAAATATAATGACTGACTAATTAGTGTTATGTTTGTCAGTTCAATATAATAGTGAAGTGAAGAAAACAATTTCAACGACAATTTAAAATCTTATCTATTGATGCGATAAAAACTAGTTTTTTTGGGCATAAAATAAGCAAAATATATATCACTTATAAATAGTGTGTTATGAAGTTCATTATCTATTAAGTATTACCTCTTTCTGTTCTGACCCATTATTTTTTGTTTGAATTTCTACCCCTAACACAAGAACAACACCTAATTTTCCACAACAAAAGTGTTTTCACATTTGGTTCTTGGATTCAAAATATGTTTTGAAGGGTTTTTGATTAAAATATTATCAAAAGTTTTATTTTCTAAGTTTTTATCGAAAAAAAGCAAATTCTTTACTAAAATGAAAATTTTTTTAGTTTTGTTTCAATTAATCTTTTTATTGAAGTTATGCTATGCTTATATGCCTGTATATCATGTGGCTAACCAAGATCTTCTTAAGGGAATTCTTCTAGGTGCTTTATTAACAACACAAAAACACCCACCTCAATTCCTTAATGTAATGCCGTCACCATATTATAGGTAAGTCTATCTGAATATTGATCAAGTTTATAATTAAATCTATTTAACTTAATATAAATTTCAAAATTATTACAATTAATTCAATTTTAATGATTAATTCCATATTCAAGAATACTAACTTGATAATTTTAAAATAGTAACAATTATGGAAATCCACAGTCGGGACAAACGTATAGTCAAAGCTATCCGACAGCAAATGTTGAACACAACCAACAAATGCATGACATGGAGTATAGGGATTATAGGGACCGTCCAAGTGATCAGTCAAACAATAATATACAACAAATGAGTGGACAACAACAACAACAACAACAACTACAGGACAATGAATCTCAACAACAAAAACATTCTTCTCAATCACAACAACAGCAACACCAATATCAACATCAGCAAGCAGAATCTCTTTTTGAACCCAGTATTAGAGACCCGCCACCCAATCATTCCAAACCCCAGCGCTCAGAACCTGTTGGAAATATACCATCGATGGAAACAATACAAAAAAACTTAGGATTTCCTGGACATAGTGTTATTTTAATGATCTTGCCTAGTTTTGACGAAAAAGGACTACCGATTAAAGAGCCCAACAAAACGGAAATAACCACTGAAATGCCAGAACCGGAACAGTACTCACCTGAACAGCACTCATCTGAACAGCAACTAATCACTAGTTATGATAAAAACCTAAAAACAAATGCAATCAAAATTGGATCAAAAAATCTGAATCCTAAGGGTTGGAAACCAGGTATGGAATGACTATTCACTTATTTATTAATTAGTGGAACTAAACTCTTGCAAACTCAGTGCCAAAGACTACGCCAACCCCTATAACGACCACTACTGAAGAAAATGTCGATTATTCGGATAATCGGTTCAACAGATTTAATCAAATGAATAAATATATCGAAAGATCACAATTTGGTCTCAGAAACAAAGACTTGAATTCATACTATTCTATCGATCAGTTGCACGACTAGTTTATAGATTATTTTACAATTAATAAAATCACCCACTTAATATTTTCCTATCAATTGATATAATCAATAAATAAAGATATCTATTGTTGTAAATAATTATAGAAAAAAATAAAATAAAATAGTTTTTCATACAAATATGACCTCGAGTTTCAATGTTGTGCTCAATAGGAAAATATATGAGTTTTTATGTGAAAGACTTTAAGATTAATCAAATGTTTGACATTAGACTCAATAGTAAATCAAATCAAAATTATTTATGAATTAAATAAAAAAATGAAATCATTTTCTTTATATATTTCCTTATTTTCCTTATATTCAATATAAACTTGCAAGAAATTTGAATTATCATTCAGATGTCAATCATTTGTCAGATAACTATCAAAAATGTCTAACATTTTCTTTACTACAATTTTACACAAAGTATTTCCTAATCGATACCTAAACTAAGCCCTTAATTATGATGTGCTCAGAAAAAAGAGAGACATTTCTCTTATTCTTATTAGTAAAGTATTTAAGAAAATATTTGCTACTCTTTGACTAATGTTCTGCTTATTATTACAGAAAGTCAGTCATACATACAATTGAAGGCAATTTATATGAGAATAGTTTTAATAAGACATATATTTAGTTTTTTAATAATAACCTTCTCATTCAATAATAATTACCATATTTCAAAAATCCATCACATTTTTTAGCCTCACATCTTTTTAGTTACTCAATACATCTACTCCTCTGACTTTCCCTTAATTTATTAAAGATAGTCACAGTTGAGAGGGAGAAGGAGAGAGAAGTTGTATGATATACCAGTCCTTCGTATATATTGAGTCCTTGTACTTGAAAAGTGTGTGGAAAACACTTTGTTTAAAACCTTATTATTTTTTTCAGTTAAATAAAAAAGATATTAAATAAAATGTATTAATTTAAGGGTTGGGAAGAAGATGTCAAAAAAACTAACTGTCCTTCAGTTATAGGTTTGGCTCTTGGGTCAGATCGCTATAAAAAGTGAGACATCTCTTCTCATCGGTAGTCAGTTTTCTGAAATCTTTTAGTGTTTAAGTAAACGAAATCCAAAACTCTTTTAAAAATGAAAGCTATCGTCGCTCTCCTGATCGTTGCCGTTATGGTAGCCGTCGCCTCCGCACAAATCATTGCCCGCTATGGTTATGGTGTTCCCGCTTATAGTGGCGCGTATAACCGATACTATGGTGGCTATGCTGCTCCCTATGCCTATGGTGTGCCCGCTTATGGATATGGTTCTCGAGTCCTCTACGGTTAAGTTATCGACCACTTCCAAGACTACAACCGATCCTCAAAACAAAAGTCGAGTAAAGATATCTTTAATTAAAACATTTATTTACTGTTAATATGGTATTGATTTATACTTAAATACAAAATTTTATTCAAAATTAAACTTTTTATACATTTGTTGTAAAAATTCTCATTTGGTTTTATAGAATAAATTGTTTTCAATATATTTTATTAGTATTTTATTTATTAATTAATTCAATTGAAAACCTTTTTAAATGAAAATCGAATCAACGAAATAAGTTTAAGGATTTGTTTGGCTATAATACGGGTTAAACGCATCAATTCATAGCTAACACTTAATTCTTGACATCCAAAGTATAAAAATGTATTATTACTATTTGTTTGGGTATAATCGATGGCCCCTTCCATCCAAACTATGTAATCATAAACTTTAGTAAAGATAACCGGATCAGTCATTTGACAACCACTGAAGCCGAACGAAGCGATGCCTAAAGCGTGCCATCGATTGTTAACCATTTGAATAAGTGGTCCCCCAGAGTCACCCTTTAATTGTACTTTTATGGTAAGGATGATTGCTTTTTGAAGACATACCTCACAAATTCTAGAATAATCAACGCATAGGATATGAGACGGAGTATAAATAAAACCAACACTTCTGACCAAAATTAAAGTCCCACACAATTGCTTAGGACTTAAACTTACCATTGATTTCTGTAATAGTTTTGGTTGACTACCTTTCCATTCATTATTAACTTTGTATTTACCCCAACCACTGAAATATACCTGAGAACTAATAGACTGTCCCTCTGGAAGACAAATACTATTCGTTATAATTGTGTTATTAATTTCAATAAATTCAATATTTTTGTAAGTTTTGATGAGCGCTATATCTCCTGTTCTGTAGATTTTCATACATTTATTGATAACCACTTTTTCAATATTATAAATGAAGTGTCTGTCAGTCCTATCAATAACTCCAACGATTATTTCAATAAGTGATAGATTTCCCGAAATTTTTGTAAATTTTCTAATTTTGTATATAATTTAGTGACAAAAATATAGAATAGTTGCCAATACTTAATATCCTGAGCACAATGTCCTGCAGTCATAATCCATGTATTTGTTATGATAAAACCACTACAAAAATGATAACCTCTATACTGAAGGGATGCCATCCATGGAAATTCACCTAATTTTGCATTTTGCTTATTGTTAATCAAAAGTTGATCGCTCAGAATATTATCAAATTTACTTAAACCACAATTTTTTGTCGACAAAAAACTATTTAAAATTGTTTTAACAAAAAGTAATTTAATTATAAAAACTGAAAATATTTTATTTCGTTTGAAAAACATTTTTCATTAAAAGTTAATCAGTAGAACATTTGAATTGATCTAGATTATTCAATTAATCTCGTGATTTAAGTTTATTTATATAAAATATCTAAAATTCAAACCTTTTATAAAATACAAATCAATTTTAAATTATTGTCAAAAAAAATCTAAAAGTAAACTGAGTTTTGTATAGAAATTATGAAAAAACTTAAGTTTAGAAAAAATACTGAATTGATTGCACCCATAATTAATAAATATATTGTCATCGTTTTCACTCTCATTAATAGCCCTTTCTATCCAATCGACATATTCTGAGACTTTTGTGTAAATCATTGGAACATCAAAATCACATCCTTTTAATGAAAAAGAGGCGATACCTAAAACATGCCATCGATTGTTAATTTTCTGAACAAGAGGTCCGCCTGAATCGCCCTATTCTTATAAATAGATGTTAGAATATCTTAATAATAATGAATAACTTGTAAAGTCTTACTAAACATGCGGTTGAGTTTGAGTTATCAACGCATAAGTTATTGAGTGAAGTGTATGTAAGACCTGCTGAGAGCACAAGTAATTCAGTTCTGCATATTTCAAGTGATTCCAAATTCATGACTGTTCTCTTCAAAGTCTTTGGTCTCTTAGTGTTTGATTGTAGCCCTTCTGAATAGTGACCCCAACCACTAAAGAATACTTTGAAACCAATTGGATCTCCTTTTGGGAGACAAATGCTATTTATTACAAAAGAGTCGTTAACTTTAATGAAGTCTATTTTTCTGTCAGTTTTAAGAAGTGCGATATCTGAGTGGCCGACACCATATACATTGAAACAATCATTAATCACTACCTTGGTCACATTTAATTTAAAACGTTTATCCCTCTTATCATTGACTCCGATTACTATTTTAAAGTCAAACAAACTTTTACTTTCCGTCAAAAAATTCATTTTTCTATTAATCGGAGAAAAGTTAATCAAATTATAATACATTTGTTATAATTGAGTACAGCATAAGTTCAGTGCAATGGGCGGCTGTCACTACCCATCTGTCAGATATGATAGCACCGCCACAAAAGTGACTTCCATTGTACTGAAGAGATGTCATCCACGGAAACTCTGTTATACTGGCGTTATAGCTGTCATTATGTAGACTATCATCAGTGAGACTCTCATCTAATTGAGAAATACCGCACTCTTTATGTGAGATATAATTCCCAAAAGATTGACTAAAAACTTTTTAATAAATAAGTATTACTTCAACTCTTTTATGTATTTCAGTTTTACTTAAATTCATACCAAAAATCTTAATCAAAGAAAATATCAATAAATAATTCATTTGTTTATCGTTTTATTTTTATCGTTAATATTAGTAAATATCAAAACTAATCATAAAATTTAAAAGTTTTAAATAGTCATCAATAAGTGGCACGATCATTTTCATTAAAGTTCACTTTCAATGAAAAAAAACAAGAGTATAATAAAAACCAGTCTAATTAACCTTGAAATGAGCAAATTTTACTCTCTTATGCAATAGATTATTATGTTATGTTATTAATTGCATTGAAACTATTATTATTAGGGTGGGGATACCCTAGTTCATTACTTCTCATTTAAGTTCTTATTTAAAATTCCATTAAAAAGTTTTGAAAAATTGAAAACAATTTTTATTATTTATTGATATTCTGAACACTAACTTAAGTACTAAAATAATCACTTTTAATCACTAAAATAACTTTAAATTAAAGTTAATATTAATATTATAGTCAAGACTTATATTTAAGATATGTTTTCATTAGATTTCATATATTTTTGTAAATTATATTAAAATATTGTATTTAATAATTGAATTCATTTTCAATAAAACATTTTATTTCTCTATAAAATATATTTCTTTTAACTTTTGCACTGAATATAAAACAACTATTAGTTTATATACTATTTAGTCTATTACTGTAGTTCATAAAAGTAAACGAAGGCGTTTTTCTGTGCCGTTTTGCTACCATATGCATTTTCAGCACTCGAATCGGACACTTGAGTGTCATTGAAGAGACGCCAACCTTTTAAGTGTTAGAGAATCAAACATAAAGTCATTGAAATAAGAGTTAAAAGACAAAGTCATACCAGTGGTGGTCCGCACATATGCATAGTAATGTCCCGAATCCATTGAGTCTCCACTGTGATGGATCAGAGCATAGAGTCGATAAACCGCTTTTTTATCCACAACCACTTCATGGACATAGGGAGACAGGTCCAACACTTCAGGGACACGGATTTGATCATGTTGCTTTAAGTTTCTCTCAGATTTCCGATCATAAAAGGCCCTTTGAAGCTGAATGACCAAGATGGGTGGAAATCTATAAAACCATGAATAGTATTCCATTTGTGCATTGCATTGGCGGCAATAAATTCCTCTATTAAGAGATGTGTCAAACAGTGTAAGAGATATAGTATTGAGTTACTCAAGTGTTCTAGGTCCATGCCAATTAGATCGGAACAATGCTTCCAAATTGTTTGCCTTTTTTTCAAGGAACAAAATCAGCCAAAAATTACTCCGGTCAGGTATGAACCTAACCTAAATCAGAGATCATTTATAGCAGAGAAGAGTGAGAAATATTGTTGAGACTTACGTAATCACATCCCATACACCGGTGTTCCATAGCAGAGAGATGCGAGAATATTTCGTGAATTTTGGATGTACCATTGTCCTGTGTTGCGTACCATTGAGTGCCAAAATTGATTTGATTTTCTGGTAATTCATCTGGTTCTACAGTTGCTGGATCATGAGTTACTTCTGGAAGAGGAGTTATTTCTCCAGATCGCACTAAATCCTCATCCAATAGACGAATTAGACAATTATAGAATTCCATGGAGTCGTGTTGTACATTGAGTTGTGCCATCATAGCCCTCGCATGCGGTAAACTCGATCTAGAAATGGGTCCTCTGAAAGGTTCGGGTCTCACAGAACTGTATTTGTTTGACCACAACTGACACATAAGGGCTCCAAAATGAAAAGCAACGTAACCACTAGTGTTATTGCCGTCAATGAATCTGATGTGTTGCTGATACTGAGGGGCTGTCATTATATGAGACACACTTTAGAAAAGGTTAACATTTAAGTGAAAATCTATTACAGAGAATGTAATTGAGAAGTGGTCGGGTGTGGTATAGACACTGAATCGGTGCATTCATGTAACACGTTAAGCCTAAATTGACGATTCCTGTATATCCATGGTCAAGATCCAGTTCTTCTTCTTGAGCTGCTGCAGCTGCCATTGGGGTATAAGACAAGGGTTTGGCTTCTTTTGATGTTTTTGATGAGAGCTTTCCCTTAGATTGAGTTTAAATTAAATAATTAACGGTTTTATTAAAAGTATTATTTAATATAAGTCTCAATCAGTTTATCCTTTAAGATGTGTTTCATATTTTTTAACTTTAATTTTATATTCGCGAGACTTTTGACAAAAAAATCCTAAAATTTGTCTAAACTCACTTAAAATTTCATTATAACAAATAAATTTAATTATTAGTAATAAATTAAAAACAATTTATTTAATAGAATTTAAGGAAAAAAATACTTTTAATTTTATCAAAACTTATGAATATTTTAATCAAATAAATGTAAACTTTTTAATGATTTCTATTTTAATTAAGAAATTTGTTTAATTTGAATAACAAGTGATGTCTCTATGCTTTCCATCAGTTCTTATATATAAGAATCTATTTTTAACCATAACTTAAATTTTCAAATAAAACAAGAATTAGTTTTGCATTCGAAGAGATTTTTCGTATATTTTCTATAATTAGTCACAAATCTATTATAATAAGGAAGAGAAGACTTAAGTGTCTATTTGTGTTCAGACAGAGGAACAGAATATGGAACAGCATATGATATATTCAATATTATTACAATAGTTTTCAATAAGTTTACATTTATTTCTTATATAAATTAATATAAAAATATGTAAGAGTCAAATAGTTTAGAATGTGATAGATATTAACGTTTGAAATTAAACTCAACTCTTATTTGAAAGAATATTCTGTGTTTTCACTCAATATTA
>JAQFZM010002682.1:0-12855 GCA_034695785.1 Galumna obvia | reverse complement strand
AAAGACATGTGCTGTCGATTAGAGACGCTCAGCACAGGTTGAGTTGACTTAGCCGTTGATGACTTTCGGGTAGAACTGGTCTTTGAGTATTACGCGGCAATCGAGGATACGCCACTGGCCGCACAGCCTCTGGAATGAGTTAAATAGGATTTCTGGCGCTGAAGATATCAACGGAATAAATAACGAGAGTTGTCATCGATATAACGATTGTCTAGATTTTCTCCGACTTTTACTCATATATCGTCTAATAGTAGCGACGGCAACACTCGGTTCAGCACCCATTGAGTAGTCTATTGGAGACATGAGCTCAGAATCTAAAACATTTTCATTAACAGAATCTAGTGGCTGTTGTTCCGGTTGAGTCTGTCGTAAAGATTCTAAATAAGCTCCAATTCGAGTCCCTTTTTGAAGAGTTCCGTAACGATTGATCGCACGCTTTGCGTTATGAACTTCAAGACTCGCGACCTGAACTTTCCTGACGATGTTATCTTCTCTTCGGCCCGATTTCGATGTCTTACTTTTCTTGAGTTTGGCGGAAGACCTCAACTTTTGATGTAATTCTTCGAAAGTTTGAAAACAGTTTTCCGATTCGATAGCAATTTGTTGTTCGTCGAACTGTAACTCTTTGCTCAACGATTCAAACACTTTTTCGATGCCATTCATTGTCTCTCTCGCGCCCTCAAGAATCTCGTTGTCGTCCAGAGGTTTATCCGCATAAGTAGAGTCACGGAAACTACTCGTTCTTTTGGGAGGAGTCGGCGCTTGTTTTGATTTAAGTCCTCCTCTTCTTAATTGAACGACAGTAGACTTTGTGCTAATAATTCCTGCTTTTGATGACTGGTTTGTTGTCCATATTTGTTGCCCTTCTGTAGTATTAGAAGAAGTGGGTGTCGTCGCCAACGGTTGTGGCGGTGATTGACTGCCTGACGCACTATTGACTAATTGATGAATATTTGGTGAACTGCCAGACATTTTCTTATAGGGGACGGGTGTTTGTCGTTCGAGTTGTTTCTCCACTTCTTCTGTAATATTTGAGTTTTGAAACATTGTTTCCAAAGTTTGGTGAATCTCATAAAAGGTGGGCCTCTCCGCCGGTTCCCAATGCCAACAGTGACGCATCAAATCAAATATACGGGCCGGACATCCAGGAGGGCATTCCATTCGATAACTAGACTCAAGCATATGGTAGACATCAGTCAATTCTACTCCGGGATAGGGAGACATTCCATAGGTTGCGATTTCCCACAAAAGAATACCAAACGCCCAGACGTCTGATTTTGTACTAAACTTATTATATGCTAAACCTTCCGGAGCCGTCCATTTAATGGGAAACTTAGCCCCGGCGTGAGCTGTGTAGGTGTCGTCTCGCATAAGTCGGGCTAACCCAAAGTCGGCCACTTTAACCAAGTGTTGGTCGGCCACCAAACAGTTTCGCGCCGCCAAATCCCGATGAATAAAGTTATTTGACTCTAAATAAGACATGGCTGAGGCTATTTGTGTTGCCATGTACATTAACACCACTGCTGTTATCTCTTCCCTAATAATAAAGAAGTGGGAGTTTTAGACATAAATATTCAGAAAAATTTGATTAAATTAATATTAATTTATAAAAACCCATTTTTGGTGCTATTATTGGCATAAAATTAGTTTAAAATAAAAATAAAATTATAATAATTTTCAAACCTATTGGCGTTCCTCAAGAAGTCGAGGAGATTTCCATTACTCATAAACTCAGTGATGATATAAAAAGGCGGTTCACGAGTACAGACTCCTAACAGTTGAACGAGATTCGGATGTTTCATCTCTTTCATTATCGACGCCTCTTCCAGAAAGTCTTTGAGAGCCATCGTATCCTCTTTTAGTGTCTTAACGGCAACAGTCATATTATATCTCTTCCAAATGGCTTCGTAGACATCGCCATATTGTCCGCCCCCTAACTTATGTTTCATAACAATATCTGTTCTATCGATTTCCCATTCGTCGGGTTCAGGACTTAATGCAAAAACAGTGGGTTTATTCCGTTTGGGGGCCGGATATAACAACATTGTAATGAGTCCATCGGCGTGAATGCTGTGGTGGTGAACCAGTTCTGCTAATGTGTTGAATCGACACTCGGAAGTCACATATACTTTAGCCTCAGTGTCTTCACTGATCCGGTAGTGATAAACTCTTCCTTCGTATCGCAATGATATGGATCGTTGTCCAGGACTTGACTCACTTTCACGAACAAGAAATGAGCCGTTGATACCTGAACTGAGCAAATATTCGGCCGCATTCCTTGAAATAGGACCATGGTACCAACTATGCTTCTCCAGGCTATTCACAGGAGTTATATAATTTGATGGCACCCAACCGACTAACCCCGAGCGAGACTGTGCTTCGCACCACTCACCGGATCGGTTATATGACAAGACCCGAACCTGTTCTCCTGTTTAGACAAAATACATTTTATGAATAAAAAGCATTAAAAGTCTATACAATTGGATTCAATCAAAAGAGTGTTTCATTCAAACCAATTATATACCATTGAATTCATTGAAGACAACAATTGATTTCATCGATTAAAGTTAGATATTCATGTCATGACTCTTAAAAGAAAAGGAAATATACTCGAAAAGGCACAGACTATTCAGTGAGCGTACAATAGGAAAGGGTTTAACGACAATCAGATATAACTGAATGAATTTCGGAATCTTTTGTTATCATTTGCCAAAAGTGTAATCACTTTTCCTAATGAATGAACGTATGGCTGATCTAAACATCACTCAAACGCTTCGGCTAAAACTATTGGCTAATATTTGGTAAAGTATTGACTATAATTATGGAGAGTTAACTGAAAAAAAAATCTTTTATCTGTTATAAACATACATACATTCATTAGAAAACACTAATGATTCCAATATAGTAATAATAAACTTATTCTGAGTGTATTTCAGAATCATTTTTCTACATCACTATAAACTTGTGCTCAAACATAACTTTCCTTTTATTTTCCATACGAATACAACTACTCAATGGTTATGTATTGATGGCATAAATAATGCCATAGTCTGGCATTTGAGGGCTCGGCTCAGATGAAGCACAAAAAGCGTCACTAATTCAGACTTCAAAACAAATGCTGAGCGAAAAATAAGAGCAGAAAAAGGTTTTCTATTTTTGTGCTTCACTTCCGAAGTCTTTTAAGCAAAACATCAATTCTTTAGTGACTACACTATAGACAGGACTCATATTAAAGGCAAAGACCGAAAACACAATTTGAAAAAAATACACAAAAATCACGAATTAGTAGATTATAAATAATAATTTATAACTCATTTCACTATTAAAACATAATTGAAATTTCAGTCAAACATATCTTTTTACTGAAAGCCGTTTATAATCGCTTTTCTGGTTATCAAAACAAATTTGAATAACAAAAGAGAAGAATATTTTTATAACTTAAACTCTTCCTTAATATTTGAGGAAAACCCAAAAGATTTACATATGAAATTTGCAAGATTAAACATATAGTAACTGAGTGAGTGTTTCACTCGGTTTATATAATTAGCCATTTGTTTGACAAATATTTATTCCCAAAAAACAAACACCAAAAACATATGAAGAAAAGGCAAAAAACATCACAAATGCTATGAATTTGAGTAAAAACACTCTTTTTTACTCCAATTAACAGAACAGAAATTGTGCAAGTTTAATGAACTGTTCGATTAGAATATCCCGAAGACATGAAAAGGTTATTTAAAACTAACAAAAAACACGAAAATTTAAAACAGTATTAAAAACCTATCCATTAACAAACTCCCAGCATATTTTCACCAAATATTTGAGAAACTTCTCTTAAAATAACTTTAATTTATCTCTTAATCTAAATTTAATCTCAATTTAATCAACGGTTGAAAAGTTATTTTCAAAGCAAAATATATTTCATCAAAAGTTTTGTTTAATTCCGATATTTTGATAACTATTTATATCTAAAATAATTGTTCAAATATTAATCAATTAATCTTTTAATCAGTTATCAAGATTAA
Source organism: Galumna obvia (assembly GCA_034695785.1). NCBI lineage: Eukaryota > Metazoa > Arthropoda > Arachnida > Sarcoptiformes > Galumnidae > Galumna > Galumna obvia. The sequence goes on along the minus strand of JAQFZM010002682.1, from coordinate 8,830 downwards.
TTTTATTACTCTTTATTAAAGAATTTATTTATAAATACAAAAATAAGCCCTAAAAACAATTCAACAGAAAATCATTGAAATATTAAATTAATATAATATTTAAATATTATATAGTATTCAATTAAATAGTATTCAATTTCCGGCTGAATATTCAACTCAAATGGATTACATTAACCACAATCTTTATTATACATTATATATGAGAAGGAATTTGACCAAGTTAGTCATATGTAAATCACCCTAATCACTCTAATTATGAATATTGAATACCAATAAAAAGATAAAGAGAGTAAATAAACCATAATATTGGCTAACATTTTACTCAAAATAATTGATTAGAAAACGGCAACTCTAGTAACTTGAGTTGAGTTCACCTAGATTCTTAAAATAATTAAATTTTGTGCACATCTTTTCAATTAAAAAATTGCTGTTGTAATCAGTGTATGTTATCAACAAATTATATTTTACTTCTATTATAAATATCGTAAAATGAAATACTATTTAAGACAATAAACTAAACACTATTTAGTACTGAAAACATAAATTAAGGTCGACTTTGATTCTACCTTTGATTAAAAATGTTCTAATTGTCAGTAAAACAAAACATTATTACTTTATGTCCAACCCTTAAGTCTCTAAACTAATTTAAAGGTCAATTTAATTAATAAAAAGACCTAGTACAATGTCAAACATAATATTAATTTGACAAAATTGAATTAAAGTTAATAATATAAAGAACATAAAACTATTAAACGAATTGAAGAATAGTATTGTAATATATAATTACTCCAATTCTCGCAATTAATTCAGACTTTAATTAATTTAAATTAAAAATATATTCTAAAATAGAATTTAATAATTAGTTAAACATATAATCAAAAGAAAATTTTCATTCATTAATATATTCATTGTTTCAATTGAGTCATATATTGAATTAAATGAGAAAAATCTGCAAAAATTTAATTATAAACAGATGTGAGATATGGTTAACATATTCGGCATTGAAGTCAAGAAACAAATCTAATTCTTAACCCAAATATAGTGGAAATAAGTAATTACTTCTCTCCCAAAATATGGTCTCAGATTCAAAAACTTATAAAACAATAGGAAAAAGAAAATCAAACACTTTTTGAATATATTTGTCGTGACTTTGAATAATAAATTCACCGCAAAAGCCAAGAAAAGACGAATATTTTGTTTCAAAAAACCCAAAACCATTAAGAAAAGTCTTTCTATCGATTAAAAGTAAAAACAGAAATAATTCAAAGAAAAATATATAAAAATAAGGAATTCCTGGAATTAGTTAATGAAAACTTATTTAATAAAAACAAATCAATGATTACCTATCAGTTCATAAAACAACTAAAAATTTAATCAAAAGTTCCAAATAAATACATTTTTATTAAATAAATAAAAATTTAAGAAAACTTTTCTGAGTTCTCTGACACCCAAAAGAAATAAATTAATTTCACACAAAACAAGTCTGAAGTTAAAAGAAATGGTAAATAAAGAGGCTTTTGATGACATCATCTCATATATAATTAAAGGAAAAATTGCTTTAAAAATCGATTCAATCATTTTTAGACAAAAGATTTTCAAAACTTTGGCTTATTTTTTGTTTGAATTAAGCAAAGCATAAATTCGAGTCAATTAAAGGGAAATACAGACAATTACTCAACAATTATATAATCAAAGTATGAAAAACAAACAAAATTTGACGAAAACCATTCCTTTAAACTCATCAATGGATAGGAATTTAGAAACAGATAATTGTCTCCATTAAAGGAGAGTTCAATTTCCACTATCAACTCAAAACAGGGTTAAATGACTCATATTTTCATAACTTGTTGAACACTTTTTATATTAGAAATTTATTTAAATTTTAGACGAATATAATATTCAAATATAACTTTTAAATAAATTAATAAATATTTATTCATTTGGTTTCAAATCAGAGGAAAATCAATAAATAATAAAAAACATATTTTTTGAACTAAAAACCAATACAAAAATAGGACAGACAGACAACTATCAAATTATAGTCTGAAAAACTAATAAATCGGATCTTAAGTTTCAAAATTTAAACACAATTCAAACTTATCTTAACTTAAATCAATAAAACATTTAAAATTGAATATCACTAACAGATTAAGTCTAAAGTTAATGCCATTAGTGTTGAGTCACAGAATAATGTTATTAACTGTCATAATGACTGGTAAACAGTGATGACAGTCCTCTACCTCTGGCTTTCTCTTTGAAATAATCGGATTACACAAAACCAGTGCAAAACCGGTATAACTATAACCACATAACAAATACTCAATAAATTCGTTAAACATAAGAAATAGGACTCAATTTTTTAAAAATAAGTGATTTTAAGTGATTTTGTTTATAAAAAATTGCTATAATTTAAGAAAAAACAAGAATAATATCAAAATTGAGATCATTTCTAAAGCACTGAATAATTTGTATTCAGGATATGAGACAATTGCAAATTAAATCCATTCCATTCCTTATCAACGGTCGGATTTGTGGCACAAATATGCTCTGAATTCATGAACAGCAGAACACCACAAATCAAAACTTTAGATATTAATGCCATATGAATTGAGACATTTCAAGAAGAAAATATGGATCAAATTCTAGGTTTTCATTGAATTTGCGGCGAAGAAACGCAAAAAAACAAAAATTAATTGAATTATCAATAATTTACAGGAAATGCACAACAATTCAACTGTTCTTCAGATGACAAACAACAAAATCAAACGGAAAACGGAATAAACTCAAAGTTTGAGATATAAATCAATAAATAAGTAAATATTAATTTCATGAAAAAAAACTTGAATTTTATCCGATTGTAGAAAAAGATGTGAAACCGATATAAAAATCAATAAACTTTTGAATTAATCAAAATCTAATAAAAAGGTTTTAATGAATACGTGATGAAAAGTGAGATATCCTTCAAAAGTATTCACACAATAGTTAATGGATTGGAACGGAAAACAAGGATTAGTTTCTAATGACTGAATCAGACCATAGATTATAATTTTGATAAAAAATTGATTTGAAAATCGCAAACCTTTTCTCAAAGATAATTGGTTTTCGCCTCCGCTGTGGAACTCATATAAAGCGACGAACAATTGTGGATCTAAGGGCTCATCCGTTGACGACAACAAATTCTCTTTAGACATCCATCGCTGAGGAGGCGCTGCCGGTACTTCAACGCCAACAAATCCTGAACTATTGATAGGAGACTCGTCTGTAACCGTATGTATGACACCCGACGCCGATGAGGAAGAGTGGTCTGGAATTTCAGGCAGTGGTCGGTTCTGCAGTAATGCCTCTGTTTTAACATAAGAGGAAGAGATAAGATTTGGTTAAAAATTGTTTTTATACAAAATTGTCAAAAAAACAACTGATATAAAGTATATAAACTAATGGTTTGCAGAGTATTTAATAAATAATTATATACTTTTAGTAAACATCGGATAACCCTTTCTTCTAATTCAGGAATAGTTGTGGATATAAATTGAATTTAATTCAATTTAAACTAAAATACACCAAAAATGCTATTAATTAGTAAAAAAGAGTTTTAAAAAATACAATTAAAGCAAAGAAATATCAATTTCTACTTAAAAGATGCCGAAAGTGATGATTAAAATTATGAGGAAAAGTAAAGTTAAGTATTGATAGAAAGGAAGTACTGATTGTAGAAAATGAGATAAAGAAATGAAAAATTGAAGAAAAACTAAAAGAAAACGAAACGCAAACGAAATGATAAGTAATTAAAAGTCAGACATAAATGGGATAAACAATGAGTTAAAACAAAAATAAAATAACAAATTATGAGAGAAAAACAAATTATCAGACAAATGATAGGATTAAAAGAGGCCGACATTAATGCCATCATTTAATTGTAACCATTTAATGGTGGGATGTCTTGTGATGATACCTACCATTGTGTTCGAGGAAGATATTAGCGCCGAACTTCTGGCGCTGTTTATTACTGTGTTTGAGGCCCGATATGGTTGCGATTCGGGTGACATTTGGGTTGATATTTGGGTTAAGGGATGTATGGATTAGCTGTTGGTTGAGATGTTGTAAAGAGTTTGAATGGTTATGACTGTTGGCAACATTTGGTCGCAAATCCTTTGTATTTTGTGCTCCCATTCAGACATTCATTCAATTAAATTGTAATACAATTAATATCACAAAAAACTAATTCAATAATAATTTAGATTTGAATTACATTTGAAATATAATTATAAAAACATTGGCTTTTGTTTAATGATTATAAAAATCGATTAAATATATTAATATTAATACTAATATTCGTTAATATTTTTGCCGAAAATTAATGAGTTTTTTGTCATCAAATAATCGATTGAATCAAAACATGTATTGAATGAAAATCACATTAAATACTCATTAAATGCCATTTGTGGTCATCTTTGAGACACAACACAACACCACTGAACACATAAACATAAGTATAGAAAATATATTATCCATAAATATCTTATTAATTAACCATTAATTAACTTAAATCAGCTTCTCTTGTATTCGTGTCCATCTTATACTCGGATAAAATTTACTCTGTTGTCAAACATATAGTCTAAGCACTTCATAACCAGTCAGTTGAACAGCATAACAGAGCACAGCACAACACCAGACCCAATCTCTATACCTATGAGTCACAGCGCATGAATACTACCATTCCTTTCAGTCTCTTGTCTTGAAAACCAATATTTGAATTTTGTTATCAAAAAAGAGGATAAATAAACATTTTTTCCTCATTTTTTTTAAATTTTACTCAACGGACAGAATATATAACCCTTTCCTACTTTATAGCCATCAATAGATTCCTTTTAGAGATAATCATAATTTTATTTCAGACAAATGAAAACCCTTTTGACTGAAACTTCAAAAAATGATCTCAATTTTTATGAATGAAAATAAAGTTTGTCTTCAAAAAAATGACATTTTTAAGAAAAGTCAGTTATTGTCAGCAAAGATATCAAAATCTAAATACAAAATCAAAATACAACTGAAAAATATGTCTCTTATTATAAAATATACAAAAAAATCAAATGATTTGTCGATAATTTTTGTTAAAAGTTTTTTGAACTTTTAATCGATTTCTTGTGACGAAAGAGAGAAACAAATCATAAACGAAGTGACAATTCTTTAACTGTTTATACGTTATTTATGACAAATATTTACTTATAAAACATGTGATTTACATGAGTTTGAAAAACAAATTCAATTTTAATTAAACATTAAATTTGTTTAATTAAACTGAAAACATGTCAAATCTGTCAATACTATTGCCCGGCGATGATATCACTGAACTGATTAACGAGAAATCAGCCAAAAGTGGTAAAGATATGCCTAAATTATTGATAGGACCGGGACTTAAACGAGAGGACAATAACCGAATCATTGCCGTCAAATGCGGACAATTAATTGATAGAAATAATACTGTGTTTTGGGTGGACTCACATTTCAAGAGATATATTGTTAGTAAAGCGGATAAAGTTATTGGTTTTGTGGTGAGTAAACAGGCCTATACTGTTAAGGTTGATATCGGAACCAATGAAACGGCAGTCCTCTCATTGTTAGCGTTTCCGAACGCAACCAAAAGAAATAAACCGATAATTGAAGTGAGTATTTGACACAAACATACAGTAGAGGACAGAATCACTATTTTTAACCTTATTTTTCAATGAATAGGTCGGGGATGCAGTTTATGCACAAATAATATCCGATAGTATAGATGTTGAGCCAGAATTGGTTTGTGTCGATAGCGATGGCAAAAAGCACGGACTGGGAGTCCTATCCAATAAAGGATATGTCATATCTGTGCCGACACATATTTGTCGTCGACTATTGGCGCCCGACTCTAAACTTATACAAACTTTAGGCAAAAAATATAAATTTGAAATAACTATTGGAATGAATGGTAGGATTTGGGTCAACGCTAAAGCTCTGAACACAACCCTCACAGTCGTTAATTTCATCCAATCCTTAGAACATACGCCTAAAGAGAAATATCAACAAATATGTGAAGAACTAATCAAAGGCTTCGATCAAATGAATCGAAAATGATTTCATAGTCTATCGTTTAAAACATTTTTTTAATATTTTTATTTTATTTAAATAAATGTAAAAATTAACTCATTTATGAATTTTAATTTATTTGTATTTAATTAAAATATTTTTAAATCATATTTTATAGAATTGTTTCGATAAAAGTTTGTCCAAAAAGATGTTCAAAGAATAGAGTGTTTCATCAATATTTTGGTTTTGTGTTAATACGTTCAACAGATGTCGACTGCACTCAGCATATGGAGAGCCAACACACAAACCATTGATTGTCAAAACAGATCTAAAATTTAAATTTAGTTTTAAAAATGACTGAAAAGAAATTCAATTCAGAAAATAATTTCCTCAAAACATATATAATGAAACAAAGACTGAAAAAGAAGCAAGGTAACATATATTTCATATTAATTCAATTATCATTTGTTTGTGTGAATACCAAAGAAATGGACGCTTCCATATCTCTTCAAAATAAAAAACGCGAAGAAGAGATGAAACGATTTCGGGTGAAAATGAACCTTGATGAAATCAAGAGTGAACTCAACAAATTAGATTCAAAACTTCTAGATCTGAGACAACAGAAACACCAACTCTTCTCTCAATTAAAGAAAGTACTTCATGAGGACGATATGCGTCGGCGACAGTGGAACGCAAACAACGCTCTCTTTACCGCCGAATCCCAGTTAGCGCTCACACAAACCGTTCAAATGTCCAGTGCTCCCAACCCTATGTTTGCACCACAACTTCCCCCGACATTCAACACTCCCGTCACAAACCCTTCGCTTCAATTTTATGGTTCTAATGGACAGTCAATACGTCCATCGCCGGTCCCATATCAGCCTAAATTTAATCCACATTTAGTGACAAAAGGACCACCGATTGTGGGCCCACCCCAACCCCCGCCTTCTATCAATAGTATTGGAAATAATCAGCGTTCACTGAAAAGACCGCACGAACAGAGTGTTATCCCTCAAAGAGGTGCCATTTCTCCGCCTCAGGTGCAGACATCGCAAACTCATTATAAGCCACATTCAGTACCAGTGACTTATACGCCATCCATCCCAAGTGAATCGCGGCATCCCTTCCCTGTAATCCATTCTCAACACTGGTCTCCACACACACGACATCCCTTCGGTTGGTCTCAATAAAAACATTCGGTTTTTTAGTTATGGTTTTCTTTATTATATTTCCATTTAGTTTATCCAATAATTGAAATACCCCTACAAATATTTTTATTAATGTTAATTTCAGATTACATAGATAACTTTTATTGTTTGCTGGTTACTTCACAAGAGGTCATTATTTGGCTCTTTTTCTAATGAAATCATTGAATATTAAATAATTTTATTGAATATTAGATAAAATATATTAAAATTACATCAAATAAAATATATTTTAAATTTTGAAAATCATTTAAATTATAATTGAATTGAAATTAAACTAAAATCTTATAAAATATTCGATAAAATAATATAAAGTGCAGTCAATTATTGATTAATATATAGTTAATTGATATACGTTTTGGTATTTTAATCCATTTGTTGTTCGTTTTGGTATTTATCCTGGTCTTCATCTGAAGGATTGGTCTGTTCTCTAATCACTGGAATCTGAATCTCTGATCCATTTTCTTCCGGCACTTTCTTTTTCAAGCCTTCAATAATGAGAACACCGCTCGCAGTCAGAGTCGAGACAATAGTATTGGGTTCGACTTCAAGCGGTAAATCATATTTGCGTTGGAATTTTCGGGAGACTCTTCCCAAACGATCAATACGTTCCGGGTGTTGGCCGTCCACTACAATCTGGTTGTTCTCAAGTTTAACACTTATTTCATTGGCCTCAAAGTGTTGGACATCCAATTTAATGACATATTTGCCTGAAGTGTTGTTCAACTGATTATTTGTCGCTTCTTTACGCGACTCTTTATTCTGTTGTCCAGCGCTCGCAAATTGAGTCCACATTTGATGCAATGCTTGCAAAGGTGTGGCCGAAGTCTCACCAAAACCAAAGCCCTGATTTCTTTGAGAACCACATCTGGAACTTTGTCCACAACTATTGGGACCACAATCGCGTCGGGGACCACATCCAGAGTTGGGTTTGGCGTTGGCACTGCTTTGGGCCTCCGCTTCCTTTGCGTCTTCCATCCAGGACAGAACCTGTAGTTTCCAGTGATTCCAGTCCTGTGCCATCAAATTATTGAGACCCTCTTCACAAGTTTGGCCATAACTGATGAGTTGAGGAATAATTAGATCCAAGAGTGACATTTCGTTAATCTATATATAAAGTAAAATATAAATAGTTTTAATAAGTTGTCATTAAAAAAAGAACTCAAACTTTAAAAATAAGTCTCACTTTTTCTCAAACTTTTCTTCAAATAACTTAAGAATTAATAAAAAGTTATATTCAGAACAATTAGTAATGAAATAATTTTAACTCAAATTTTACTCAAATATCTGAAAACGGTTTTATATGATCTTCAACTGAATCGATGTTCTCCTTATATACAGAAAAATTGCTGAATAATTGTCCTGGACAATGATGTAATAGCATATAGAGAACAGGTAAGTTTTGGACTAAAAATGCACTAACCAGTGTTTATACGCATGACTACTGACTATTCAATACTATTGTATGCAATACTTTCATTGAATGTAACGTAAAAACAAAGTCTCGAAACTTCTGGAGTGATCTCGAAAGACAACTTCACTGCATTACATGAGTCTATGTATTG
>JAQFZM010002681.1:0-12862 GCA_034695785.1 Galumna obvia | reverse complement strand
CCAAACTATCATTTACCATACACACCAAGGAGCTTTACACAGTACGGGGACTGCACAACTGGGGACTTTTACTGTATTGATTTAATATCTATTACTATTAGTTAATCAATTAGTTTGACAATTACTAATACTATCAGTTAATCTTTAAAATATGTTTTGTTATATCCTTAAAACAAAGTTTTAAAGAATATTTAATAAATTGAACAAGTATAACTTGTGAGAAATTTGTTATCCTTTACTTTTTTTGACTCAAACTGAGAAAAAAATATTAAGAAAAATGAGAAGTACCTAGTATTCATTTGATGTGATTGTAGATGTCAACTTGTTAATTAAAATTGTTTACATAATTTAATGGCTTTCAATTATTCATTAAAACTCTTAATGAACAAATGACCTAGTTCCAATTTAATTGTTTATAATCTATAATTGATTATAAAATTATTTTCTGTTAAATAAAACAACGATTTAAATGAGTTTTAATTTAATATCTGAAAAGAGTATTTTGTTCTGTCTTATAAAACAATTATCTAGCTCATCTAAAAATAAACCCTTAAATGCATATAGATTACATCAAGTTCGTATTCCTATTGTAATGAAAAGCACTTATCAAAAACTGTCTCTAAACGTATAAACAATTTTAAATATTTGTTTTGATATGAAATTCAAATGTTAGACATTATTTTATAAATTATTATTTGTTTATTTGATCACTTATCAGTTATCACCATAGATGGCTAAAGGCGGCCGTTCCATTACCCCCCTCTGGACCAAAAACCCTCAACTGACCTAGTGCTTGTCCATAGATGTAATGTTAAAAGTTTCAATGTTCCAGGGGGAGTATTTTCAAAATTTTGCGTCTCAGGGGTGGAATTTTGAAATACTCCCCCTTTTAGCCATCTATGCTTATCACTTAGATTCGGCAAATGTAGCGATGTTGGTAGCGATGTTTTTTGCATTCTCAAATACTATTACCAAGTTCATTAAAAAAGCATACCCTCTTATAATAAAAATATAACTAATATTTGACCTTTCCCTTTACGTTGTATCATGATCAAACTCTATAAAAAAAGATACTGACCAATGACTATCAATTATTGTTCATATTTTCGAGCGCACACTTTAAAAATTCCGAATCTAACTTATCACTTATCAAGCAAGATTTCTATAATAAGCTCTATTAAGTGATAATTTTTTTTAAAAGTTTGATCTTTAAAAATGGAATCGATTGTCAATTAAGGGATTTCTTCACTCAATGGAGTTATTCTTTAAAATGAGTGAAATTAGGAAAAAACAGATTTTTTATATTATAGTGAAAAGAGAAGATGTGATTCAAAATTTGCTGACAACTCATCAGAACTATTAAAATTTGAAAAACAAGTGTTTTGGTCTCAACTCAATCACTTTAATGCAATTTCCTGTTATAGGTGTGGAAAAAGTGGTAAAATAAAGGGCTTTAAGTGTTTCCATCAAATTATAAATTTAGACAAAAGTTCTCAATCGTATCGTTTAAATTGACTTAATTTGAATAAAACAAAACAAAAAAGAATTTAAACAAAAATTGTTTGCTCTGAATAAAGGACTTATAAGAAGCAAACGAAGCGATAAATTTAATGAATTGCGAGAAAAATAAATTAATTTTATTAAACACTATTTGTATTATAAATCATTGGAGTCTTAACTGATTGCTAATGATTTGATTACTTTGAGATCTTAACTCTTATTATTATTTTGATTGAAATTCATAGAAAAGCTGTAAATCATAAAAAGAGCATAAATTCTGAGAACTTTTTATCAAATAGAGTACAAGTAATGCACTTATACTGCATTTTCTTTGTCGATATTAAACCCGCATTTTATTCAATACATATAATTATTATTAAACCCAATTAACAAATTAAGAGTTATCATCATCATCACCATGATCTAGGCCATTTTCTAGCAGTTGTTTAACACTTAATTACTGTTTAATTAAACAAATATATGTTTTACTCTAAATGTAAAGAAAAACTATTTATTCTTTAAAAGAAAATTCTGATAAAAAGATAAACTAATTAATCAAATTTAGGAATAAAACCGATATTATATTGTTTTACTTTAACCCTATATTCTGTCACTCGATATAAAAGTTGTTGAACGTTGAAAGTTGATAGTTGAAAGTTGATTGATCAAATACTAAATTCAATTATATTGAAGCGATGGTTTATTTGATATTTTAATTGTTTTGCTGTGACTTAAATTAGAAATGGGTCGCATCAAAGTAGCAAGAGCATACTAAATTTACAATTTGATTACAATATTAACGTTAATTTTATTCATAGAAAACAAGATAAGAAATTTTCATTAATGAAAGGTTTGTTTAACTTCAATACTATTAAAAGAAGAGTTGTAAGACTTGTATGAAAGTTAAGTACTTTCAGAAGGAAAACAATTGAATGGCGTTCGGACACAACTTAACTATTTATTAATTGAACGCCTAATTAGATGTTGTGATGCATTACAGACTTAAATGTCTTTTTTATTAATATTAGTAATGGATTTAACCATTAAATTAAAGTTTATTTTACTTTAGAAAATAAGTTTTAGAGTGAGATATAAATTTTAAAACTATAGAAAGTCATTAATGATATCGTGAGAGCACTGCATAAAATGTTAATCGATTAAAGATTGAAGAGAAAAACACAAAGAGACTAAAAATGATTCATTTCTGAAGAATAAATAACTTATGTTTTTATATAAACATTGATTAGAGTATTAAATAAATGGTCATAAATATAGAAAAGTGAAACACACATTCAATTTATTACATGAAATGCATAATTCATTCATTCATTTATTTTTAGTTTTCATGATATCAAAAGTGAATTTTAATTCAATTTTCAAACAATTTCATTGACTTTTGTTTTAATAAGTTTTGACAAAAGGCATCAAAACAATACTGACCTTGCTAGTTTTTTCATGTAAGTTTAACATTAAATAAACAAGTTAGTTTTTACAATACATTTTTTGACAAAAGAAATTTCAGAAAATTTCTCAGATTATTCTTTTTATGAGATTTTTTTTAAAATAATCCTTTATTTATAGAAAATTTTATTATTAAATTATTATAACGTTAATAATTACCACAAAATGCTTTATTTTTAATAACAAATTATTCTATTCTTTCCGAGTCTTACAATGAAGTAAAATATGGCCTAATTTGAGGAAAGAAGTAATTTCTTGATGAATGATTTACTTACTTTTGCATTATTTTGTAATGAACAAGATAAATTTTTCTTAAACAATAAAATATAAATTATGATAAGTTATTAGTTTATAACTTATTAATATTAGTAGTATTATATAATTTAATAAGTTTTAGTTAGCATTAGCTAACTCAAGATGTATACCTAGAATATGATTCTGATATCACCATAAAATAAATATGGCCATATCCTTGGTCAAAAATCACAGATCAAAATCAGTGAAAAATTCAAAAGCTTTTAAAAATGTCTGAATATAAACTAGTAACATTATTAATATTTGATCAAGCTTAAAACATTCACAAGAACTGACTTTATATACTAATTAAAAGATTTCCTCTGATTTCAATCATTTAAAACTTATTTTGATTTAAGAATAGTGTTATTAGACATGATTTCTAGACTCAACTAGGTCAAACAATGTTATAATCAAATCAAGTAAACTGTATGAAAGTTAACATTTTTTAAAGGACTTTTTAATATACCTTTTAAGGTTTCAAACAAGTATCTTTATTAAACTTGAATTATCAGGAAGAACCAAATCAAGATTTCTTGATTTTCATGATGTTCTTGCAACATTATATAGGAGTATCTTTTGAGGTTTGTTTCTGAGTTAGTAGAGGTAATATTTATTTAATTTGACAAATATTGACCCCTTTTTATATATAGTTAATTATTTATTGTTATAAAAAGAGGGTTCAATATTCCCTTTTAATTAACAAATGGGAATCCCATAGATATCTCTTACAATGGGAATCCCATTGGAAAATGTTATTCGAAATATTTGCTTTAATTTTGATAATATTTCTCTCTTTTTGGTCATTTTCTAACAGTTGCCTAACTTTTTCTAATTCTGTTATTTTGGGTTAAATTCAATTATATTTTTATATAAAATGAAAACAAAACGAATGATTAGATCTCAAATAAATATTTGAAAATTTATTTCAGGAATCGCACAGAATTAGTGCATAGAATTAAGTAATAAATAATAATTTCATTGAAATCACCAAAAATAAAGAGAAATTACAGATATTTGGTTAAAATCTATTCCTTCAATAAAATCATATTTGATTGTCTCCGATCACGTAATCATTTTTGTTTTACACCAAAAACTATTAATTTTTTTATTATTTTGTTATAACATTTCAGAATTGTTTTGAAAGATTATGACTTTCATTCCGCGCATTAAATTAATCTAAAAAATTATAAGTATTTTTAATTATAAATTATTTAAATGACTTTCTTCACACTTTTAATGAACTCTTAAATGTTTTTTCATTAAAAGTCAAACGAATGAAAGTTTTGATTAAAATATTTAAGAAATTCTAATTAAAAATATTTGTTTGTTATTATTATTCGTTGTTTTTGAAAAAAAAGTTTGACCCTTCATATTTTCAGGAAAAACTCATTACAGTTTTTTATGCATTGCTTTCATATTTAAACATTATTTAAGTCAAACTTATTTAAAAAAAGCCTTGATTCGCTCACTTTTTAATAATTTATGAATTTTAATAAAAAAATTGTTAAACGATTGACATTTAAATAACTAATAATAGCGGCAGACATTCAAAATCAATTTAAAATCACTTTAAATAAGAGCTAATTATAATTGAAACAACATTTCAATTTTTTATCTAGTACAAATAATTAGTTACATTTTAAATCAAAATTATTAGTCTGAAAGTATGAATAACAATACAATAAAGTTCTATGATGCGTTTTTAAATGAACAAGATGTACTTCTTAAATTATAAATAGAAATTACAAAAATAGTCAAGATTATTTGTAATGTAATTTCTGATAATTTCGTTTCAAAGATTTCTTCACAAAAATATTTTTTCGCTGAAATATAATTACCATGGAAATTTTTGATCCTATTTCTCTTTAATCACTACTTCATTGATTTCCCATTTTCTAATTCTTACAATAATCTTGGCAAATCATCTTTCTTAGTTTTTTTTACTCATTTTATCAGTTAAAGTTTAGCACTTCTTTGCTTCGAATGGAATTATCGCCAAAATTTATGGATCGAAAGGATAGTAAACCTTCTGTTAAAAGTTAGAGTTATAAAAACTATTAGGAACACCACTATTTGACCTATATCATTTTATATATCACATTAGGAAGCCTTAATAATTAGGTACTGAAAGACTTTTATATTTCAAACAACAAAAATATCAGAATTTCTGTTTGACTTAAGGAATGTGTTTAGACTTTGGAGCCAAGTTAAATCAATGAAAGTTTATTACCTAGGTTCGTTTTAGAATGTAAAGTTTGTTCAAGATATAGGATTCGACTTATATGGAATTCAATGTAATTTCAAAATTGAATAGAAATCAAAAATTATGCTGAGCTTTGCCTTTAAGCCGAGGTTCTAACGATTTATCAATTTTCTCGCTTTTATTTATTAAAACTCAAACTATATTTAAGTGAATTTCTGAGAAAATAAAATATCAATAACTGAAAACGTGTTCGCGTTTTACCGATAAATAATTAATTTTTGAGTTTTTTTCACTTCATTTTTCATATTAGGATAATATAATAATAAACTTTTTTTCTATTCTGTACTTCAAATATAAAATGATATTCAATGGGAATGTTTGCGATTCTTTCTCTTCTTTTTGATGATTAATACGAGACAATAGTTTCCTGAATGTGAGCTCAAAACATAAACTAATGCAGAGCTCTTTTCACAGCCCTTCGCACAGCCCTCTAAATGCAACTTTGTTTCTATCTTTGATGTTATACAGGAAAGCTTTCAGTCAAATTGTGTTTCCAAAAGCAACCATTATTTAAAGAATCAAGATTATTTACAAATTCAACAATTATTTTAAGTCATTAATACTTTATATCTATTAAGACTTACCATTTCAATGTTTTTTTAGTAAAGAATTTATTTAAAATAAATAATTTAATACAATTTGAATAAAACTGGACTCATATTCATTGTATGAATAATAAGATAAAACTTATCCTAGGGCAAATCAATGTTTTACTTTCAAACAAATAAATACTTATTTATTATTTATTTAAAATGAGCTTAAGTTCCAAAAATTCTATTAAATTTAATATTTTGTCAATGAAAATGATCTTGCTTAGTAAAATATGAAGAAAATTAATTCAAAAACCTTTATTATTTGAAGCTGACCTAGAACATAGTTAAAATTCAAAATTTCTAATTGAAAGGGTTTCTATATTTGAAGACTTTTTGAAAGCTTTAGATTAGATTTCATTTATTAGAAAAAAGTCAGAAAAACTATACTTTGATATAAAAGTTTTCAAAAGACTGGTATCGGAAAAGTTAATGAATAAAATGTGAGTTTCTTTACATACCTCTGGTATTCTTCTATATTTGAGTCTATTCTTTGATTGGTCTTTGATTTGTCTTATATTATATTATTCTTATTAACACTTAAGTGAAGAGATGTTTCAAAAAGCACTCATAAAATAGGTGTAAATGTTGTTGAGTTTCTGATGTGAATCGAGAACTGACTGAACTCAACAAAACAGACTCACATTTTCCGCTATGATATCCAAAAGCATTAATATATTGAACAGAACTGAGTAGAGAGACGTCACCTAAACCTGAATGACTGTTAAGCGCTCAGACAACTCATTGGATGCCTTTTTTCTAAAAGATCTCATCTCTCTCTTTACAAATACCCAGAGTTGGGGCGGTCTTCCCAACGCTCCGAAATTCATGAAAGACATGTTTAGATTTGGTCACTTATTTGACCTTTTAATCCATTCAACTCTTTTTACATTTAATATTAAACTCTTTTAAAGATTTATTAAATTTCAAATATTTCCTATTATTTCACATAGAATTCAACAAATGTTTTAAAATAGCTTTTAAGGATATAAAGATACAAGGTACACTTATTCTGTTTAAACTTTAAAGTATCGATGTATGAACTTAGCTTGTTAATAATTCACTTATTTTGAACAATATTTGGAAAACAATGAAATAATAGAAACAAAAAACTTTAAAAGAGCTTAATATGATATCAAAATTTTTTTGGTAAAGTTTTGCGTAACCTTTCAATTGATCGCAAATATAGCAAAATATAACAAAAAGAGAAATAACAATTGAAATGCAATTTATGGATAACTTATTTATGGATCAATTGAATAGTTTGAGTAAGTGATCTATCAAAGTATGTCTTATAACAAAAAATTGTTTATTCTGTTTATCAATTGATTTGAGAAAATTTCATAATTCATATACAAAAATATTATTCAAATAAATCTTTTCTTAAAACATCTCAAACACTGAAATATTTTGATTATATATCCCTTTATTTATCTTCAAATTGTATTTTAAAAGCTTTTTTTGTAAATCTGTAGGATGACCAAGGTAATTGTGAATTTACTTACAATAGGAAATGTTAACTCTGAGAGGAGAGCACTTATTTTCTAATTTTAAAAAAATGACGTTTTTTTAAAACTTATAAAGTCATTTGAAAATGTGTTCACTCAAAATATTATATTCATATCTATTTTGACTTTTATTGATGTCAGACATCGAATGAAATACAAATTAATATCTGAAAGAAAACTTTTAACTTTTTTAATGTTCTAATAGTATAGTATAGTATTGTATAGTAGAGTAGAGAAACATTTGTTCGACAAATACTAACAAATAATGAAAGAAAAATCGTTTATTTTATTGAAAATGAAGTCTTGCATAAAATGTGTCACAAAATATTATATTAATAAATTTGTTGTAAATTGTTGTAAGATTACTTTGAATTCCAACTGAGGCTTATTAACATTGATTTTAATTAAATACTTTGAAGGCTTTTATCGTCTGATTTGTGTAATAGTTTTGTTCGTTTAAACGTCAAAATCAATTCATTTGTGAAAATCTGGCGACAAATAAACAGAACATAACATATACTTAATGTACTCTAAAATCTTCATTATTTCAATTGAAAACAAAGTCTGCTTTCGTTACTCTTCAAACAGAGATTAGGTTCAGACAAATTCCCTGTCCGTCGATTCACTGATCAATTGTTGGTTCGTTGAAACAAAGCTATAATTAAAATTATTTTTATCGCAATTATAGTTTTAATTAGTTTTAGTTAAATTCTATTCAATTACTCCTTTATTTTTATGACCAGAATCTTGGTCAAACACTCAATTCTAGTCACTTGTATAAGAAATTTTTCTCATTTTTTTGAGAACTCTATCGTAAAGTTATGTTTGTCTCAAGTGTTGAGCAATTTTTGTTGTGATTATTGATTTGTTGGGAAAAAATGAAATTCAAAGCACTTTTCGGCCCAAAATTCTGAGACAAAACTTCTTTAAATTATATGAAAGAAAAGGGAATCACAACTACTAAACATTTCTAACGATTACTCAAATGATTTTCATGAAAACAAAACACAAAATTTAATGGACTTTTTGTTTGAACTTCTATTTGAAAATAACTTAAATAAAGAAAAATGACCTGATTCAAATCCAATTTGCAAAATTGACCTTTCCCTAAGTTTTTGAGCAAACATTTCATTTATTGCAATTAAAAGGAATTGCAATTAAATTAATAACTGATTAAAAGAGTTAATTAAATAAATTTATTTTATTCCCAAAACATTAATCAAATAATTTAAAACTCAGACAAACTTTGGACATAACCTATCAATTAATTGGATGACACAACTTTCAAATCTTAATAATTATCACAAATTCAATGTAAATAAAGTAAATCACAAGAAACAGCATAAACATCATTGAATAAATAGCATACAAACCATGTGCAAGATCATCTCAAACATTTATCAGATTTTAATGATTAAGATAAAGCCATTGATTGCATACAATTATATCGAATTATAACTATCTTTAAAACTATTTATGGTTAAACTTTATATTTAGAACAATTGAGGGCTCACTTAACAAATATTTGTTTAATATCTCTAAAATTATATATAAATTTATCTTCAAATAGAATATTGTCTTGTCTTGTCTTTCAAATGAATGCTAAAAGAAATGAGTCCTTTCCTGCATATCCTTCCAAATGATAATTATTGTCCATTAAAGACATCGTTTTATTCGTTTTTGGTTTAGCACTAATTTGTGCGATTAAATGGGATTCACCACAACTTTGGGCTTAATATTCATTCAATATTGAAATATTGGATTCGATTAGTTGAGGGAATCAAATGGATTATATTAGAAGTACTTCTAATATCTTTAGTTAGAGTTTATATAAATATAATAACAATTGTGAGACAAATGTCTAAATTTCTAAAACCAAATCAATGTTTCAAAAATATTTTTGTATTGAAATGTTTGAATGACTCAAATGAATATCAAAATGAAAATATTTGTTCTAACAATAGATTGAAGTGTTATTAATATCAGTCATGCCGGAGTAGTGCAAATTTTTAGTACATTCAGTGCGTAATCTATGTGACATGTTCAAACAAATTAAAGTTATTCATTAACATGGTCAATTCATACAATAATTATAATAAAAAATTTTACCCCTTATGCCCTACTCCGGCAACGCTGATTAATATTAAGTCAAATACATTTGAAGTTGATTTGTGTTTAGGTATGAAAAATGAGAAATCCTTCAAATAAATGCAAGATTTAAGATAAGCGGACTGACCTATTTTAACTTATTTTGCACATCTATTGAAACACCAAAATATGTTTATAATATTTTGATAAAATATAACATAAGTTATAAAACTGTGTTTAATGCTATTTTGACGTGATTTCAGTAATGATTTGTTTGCTTTTATTACAATAAGTTTGATATTAATAATACTTTACTAATAATTATCAGTTGTTTTCAATTAAATTTTTGAATAATTCAATGAAATGTTCTTAAATGAATTAATGGATAATTCATCAAGTATAAATTATGTTTCTAAAACTATTACACATTTCTTCACTTTTCACGAAATTTTTATTAAAATTCATATAAAAATATTCATAAATAAATTAAATTATAAACTATCTAATTTTGAAGAGTAATAAAGATAAGAAAAAAGTTCTCAAAAAATAAGAATTAAATTGTATTTAAAAAAATTATTATTAACTTATCATTTGTTTATATATAGAGTGTAAAGAATGAGATTTTTCCTAAAGTTTCCCAAATTTAATATTATTTCGACATTTTTTCATAATATAAATACAAAGTAAATATTTTTTTATGTTCTAAATTGTATACAAATTTTTTGTCTTAAATTATAACAAATCGTCAGACAATTACATAAAAGTTGAGTGAAGGCAAAGTTATTGTTTTTATTACTTCAGTTATAATTTGTTTTCTGAATTATCCAGCAAAACAGTTGACTGAATATACTGTATATGAATAGGAATGTGTTTATTATCAAATTTGTTGTCATTTAGCAAACGATTCAATGAAAGTGAGACAACTTCTAAACAAATTCTTTAGGATTTGAGTGGTTTTGTCGACAAGAAATTGAATACTTCTTCTAATGGAAACATAAATTTTGTTCGGATTATCTCTTTTGAGATTTTGTCGAAACAAAAGTACGAAAATATCGTTTTAACTCAAATTAAGTGAAGAGAAATAGAGACTAAATAGAGAAAAGGCCAGAGTTGAGCACAACATTATGTCAATAGATTTGTATTTGTCTCCATTTAATTAGATTTCTCCCAAAAACATGATAACTATGAACAGAGTGTAAGTGGATTGTAATCACGACTAAGAAGTGAGCCCTGACAGAGGCTGAGCCCAACATCAGATAAATCCATAATAAATGATTCTTAAAATTTTTCGTTTGACATTTAATATGTTTTTTTAAACATTTTGCATACACTTCAATGCATTTACTATTATATTACCATGATATTACCATGATATTACTACGTTATTACTATGTTATTACTATGATATTACTCTTACACAATAGAGTTTTAACATCAAAGATATTCACTTTCTGTAATATTTCAAAAGTATCAGACCTTAAATCCTATAATTTTTCATTGTTTTCAAAAATGTGTTGTATATAAAACTTTGAGATATAAATATTTCGGAAGTTTAGAAAATATTCCCACAGAAAGTCATCAGAAAGTTATGTAGAGTTTAATAGTATTTCAATTTGAATGAAAAATAATTCGTAAAAATTTTCGATTTAGAAAATAAATCCAATGATTCAAAGCTTTTGAATTCAATGTAAATATTTTAGGATATTTTGAATGACAAAAACAGATTCTCTGCCAACAAATGATTCCGATTTCAGATTGAAATCATTTTTCAGACCTCAAAGCCATCCATTAGTTTTTAATAATAAAACCATTCAAAGAATAAATCAATGAATAAATTGAATCTTTTGAAGAATTCTTCACACTTTTAGCTAAATTTATAGTCAAATGTAATATTGAGTGAAATTTGATGTGACTTTTTATAGTTTAAGAATATATAAAACAATTTTTAATAACAAGTTTGACCTTGTCGCTTTTACAAAATCAATAAATGCTTTTAAATTCTATTATTCCATCTATTTTTAAATCAGTTTTAACTTAGAATATATTCTAAGTATTAAAAATGTTATAAAGTTTTGAAGTGAATTGCGTTCTTAACATTTGCTTTTTATTTCTGGACTCATTTCATATAATTTCTTTGTTTTATAACAACACAAATTAGACGAACAAAATAATTACAACTATAATCTCTTTTAAAAATATAAAACTTGCTGGCTAACTGTATTATTTTTAATTGCTATCATTTGAGTCTAAGACTCAAAGTCAGTCACTGTTTCCAAATTGAAGTTTGTGTTAGCGCTGATGAGTTATGTATTTAAATCAATATTTTTCTTTAGAGTCATTTAGAGTTTTAAACAATTTTTACATTTTTAGGACAAAGAAAAATACCGTTAATACACAAATATAAGACTTACTGAGTACAAGGTATCCAAATTATCCCTCGTTTACAAACTCTAAAAACTTTAAAAATTTTTGGTGAGCTATTAATACTTGTGTCATAAGTCTTACACTGATTTCATACTTAAAATACCGAAATATTCATTCAATCATTTATTTGATTTGTTCAATCAGTTGCAGAAATATTTCATGCCTGGGATATACAAAGAATCAGATTTGGAATAATTTGCTTTAGACTAGAGCCCACAGTTGAGGCAATTTTCAAACCCGAAAGGGCCCGAATCTAAATCATAAAACCCTAACCGGCCCGAACCCGAAACTTAATTTTGAAAAAACCCGAAAATCTTAATCAAGTAGTTAATTAAGAAAATTTATATTTAAATTACATAAATCAAATTTAAATGTATTTAACTATAATTTTTTTTTAATTTTAACTTCAATTGAAGAAATTTTATCTCTCAAAGTGAATCGACACAACTTAAATTTTGTTACTTTGAGAATTTGAGAGCTATGTCTTTCTTTAACATAGAATTTAGTAAAATTATATATATTTTCTGAATAAAAGTCAATTAATTGTATTTATCCTATTTGTCTGATTCTTGAATATTTAACATAAAATAAACAAAAAAATTATATTATATTTAGATTTAGTTTTACGGTTAATAATATTATTTGAAGTAAAATATACATGATAATCAATTAATAAGTTAAAATAACTGAATTTTATATAAAAAATTCTTTAATTAAGTTAATTAAATTAA
>JAQFZM010002680.1:0-12866 GCA_034695785.1 Galumna obvia | reverse complement strand
TTTGTTTTATTTGTCTACTAACAGTTCGCCGTTTTTTACATTTGTCGACGCGTTTGTTAGAATAGAAAATAGTTGTAATCTTATAAATCATTAATATATTATACTTTATATTTCTTGTTAAACAGTTTCAACAAATAGAGTACATTTATATCTCATATTTGGTGATAAGTTATCTTTTTTCTCTCAAAAATATTTCAAAATGTTAAGAATATAAAGAAAGGTATTATTTTCAGGGTTAATTTTACGTCAATCAGTTATTAATTAAGAGAAAGGTTTGAAACAATTAATAATTAGAATATGATTTAAGTGGAAAAAAGAAAGTAAGGATTCATTAAATTTGATTTGAGGAGTGAATCAAATAATTATAAATTCTTAAGAGAGTGTCACACAATTACGCCAATCATATAATATGAGGGATAAGTTTGTTATGATATAATGTGTTAAAGTGCTGTTTTCGTATTTAATTTCATTTCATAATAATTAGTATCAAATAACTTAAATTAATTTTAAGTTTAGTTTTTCAAATAAAATGACCATTCACTAATATTTATCCAATTCTAATAAATATATTCAATATACAAATATTTATTAAATTAAATGACAAAACAGTAATGAAATACACATTAAATCAAAATAGAGTTATCTTTGGATTTATAACTTTTTAGTAAAATATTAAGTTTAGGAAAAATAAAATCTTTTTATCATTAGATTAAAGTACAAAACTTTTGTAAGGATTTAGAAATTGAAAAATATTGGTGTTATTCAAGCGATAAATCAACATATCGTTGATATTTATTGTATTTATTCAAGAGTTGAATTGCGTTTTTATAATTAGTAAACGAATCAATTATTCCTTCATTTATTTGTTAAGAATTATTAATAAATATTATTAAATATTATATTCAACTCTTTAATGACTTTTAGTTGTTGTCTACTATTTATAAGAAAGTAATTGCATAGAATTTATCAAAAATAGTTACCAATTGTGACAAAATGTGACAAATTGTGATCTATTCAATCATTATCTCATATTTTTTAGAAAATTTAAATTTTATAATAAAATATAATCTAATGTTTAAACTTAAAATTAAGTGCTTAGAAAAGAAAACTTAATAAAACTAATTTATTTCTTATTATTGTTATTTATTGAATAAAAAACAAATGAAATAAATTAAAGATAAAAGTTTAATATCACGTGATTATTGATAATTACTTAAACAATGATAAACACTATTTAGTTAAATATGTAATAATTCACTTCAATTATTATATTCACTTTTTTTTAATGTCGACTAAAAATAATGAAATGTGATTTCATACAATTTCTTTCGTCGATATTTTGTTAATGAATTATTGCTAACATTATGTTTATTTTAAAAATAATTGTGTCTATCATAATTATTAAAATGTCAGCAAGTCAATTCTATGAAAGATCAAAAAATGCCTCAAACAAAATAATATTTGAAGCCTTCAAGGTAAAAAATGTTCAGGGTTATTTATCTATTTTATTTACAAAATATTGTAAAACAAATTGTTTTGACAGAAATCTTTTCATAGAATATATGAAACTCAAGAGAAAAAAATTGATTTAATCAAATCATTAGAATTTATTGAAAGACATAATGAACTTTATTTAAATGGGAATCTCAGCCATCGATTAAAAGCGAATCATTTGTTGGATTTGGTTAGTAATTCATATCAATATATTAATACAATCGATGGATAACTTTCCAAATTTTCATCATTTTATAACATAACTATTTGTTAACTTTAAATTGAAAGTAAATTTTAAGAATAATATAAAGAAAATAATATTCTTTTCATTTTTGTTTTGTGTTTGAGATGACATTATTAATCGTTTTAAAAATTAGAAAAACGACGAATTGCTTAAAATGAGATCCACTAAAATTGGTCCTCAATTTATTGAAGAAAATAAGAGATTTGAATCATTGGCTAAAGAGTATGAATTGTGATTCAATTACTCAATAAATGTGTAAATGATATAATCATGAAATTATAGTATGGAATTACAAGTTTTGCCAATTAGCTTTGACTGGCGTAACCTTGCAAAAGTGACGAGTGCTAAAGATCAAGGTAGTTGTAACTGTTGTTATGCGTTTACAGTAATCGCTTCAATCGAGAGTGCGATCGCCATTCGAGACAATCTTACGATAGACTTTCTTCAAAATCAATCAGAAATAGATTTGTCTGAACAGCAAATTATCGACTGCTCTGACGGCGGAAAATATCATAACAAAGGCTGTGATTACGGTTTCATTGACGACACTTTTCAATATGTTATTGACAGCGGACTCCTATCCGAACAAAACTATCCCTTTAAACAACAGGTAATCAATCAGTAAAAAAGTCTATTCATGAAAACATTTTCCAATTATTTGTTTTGATTATCAAAGGAAGAATGGTGCAAAAATGACCTTTCATATGTTTCTCAAAATCGAACGTTCATTACTCGGTTTATTGGTTTGTCTGTAAGGAATGTCAACCAAATTAAAAGAATAATTTTAAGAAATGGACCCGTCATTGCTCTTATTAATAACGACGGTTTGGATTTCCTTTTATATGAGTTTGTCTTCAATTTTTATTAATTAATTATTTAAAAGTTTTAAATCAAAACAAATACTAATTTAATTTTAAAGTCACGGAATTATAAGAACTGAAGCAAAAGATGTGAGCAAACAATTTGACGGTAATTTTTTTAATCACGCGGTTGTCATCATTGGTTGGGGTCAACAAAATTCAACAAAATATTGGATTATCAAAAATAGTTGGTCTAAAAATTGGGGTGAAAACGGTTTTGCAAGAATTGAGTTCGGAATTCGAGGAATTGATAAATATATTTATTATCCAATTCTGTTGGAAAACAATGAATTCGATATTTATAATCGAATATTAATTTTTGGTATTAATTATTGGATTTCATTTTTATCAAAATTTATTTTATGTTTTTTATTACTATCATTATTACTATCATTAACGCTTACTTTTAATTATTACTTAAAAAATATAAAATTCTCAAATTTTTAACTCTTAATATGTTAAAAAAAATAACTTTTCGTTATTTTTTTGTGCATAAACTAGTCATAAGTCGAGAAATGAAACCTTAGAGATCTAATGAGGGTCTAATGCTAACAAATTCATTCATTTTATTCTTTATTAATGGAAAATATGTTTCAATAGATTCTAAACTCTATTAACACTGTATTCTCTTTTAAAGTTTTTATAGTTTTGGCAATTTTGATGTTCGTCTCAATAATAGCGATATTAATATTCTGTTGCGACAAAAGAAGAAAATTCTATTTAAAATTTACGTCAAATAATGGCTCTACTTTTAGATCTAATTTTTTAAAAATTAAATAAATGTAATAAATAAACAATTTTTTATCCACAAAACAATAGAAAACAATTATATAAAACTTTATTTAAGAAAAAATTTTCTTTTTAAATATATTTTAGTGGAAATATTTTAAGAAATTTTAAATTTTGTTTATTATTTTAATTATTAGAGATTAGATATTATTTGTTTTATAAATAATGTATTAAAATTATTTAATAGCCATAACAAATAATATTGTATAAGTAAGCAAGTACATGCAGAATTTAAATAACTGAGTGGATCAGAGAGAGAGAGAGAGAGAGAGAGAGAGAGAGAGAGAGAGAGAGAATAAGAGGAGCGTTCGATCGGTTGTAACGATCCGGTACTCAATGGCACCGATCGATAATCCAATGCAATGAAGTAATCGCTGTGTGTCAGCATCTCAATGGTACGAATGGCACAAATGACACAAATGGCACAACACTCTCTCAATGGTTCTCTTGGATGAAGCAAATGCTCGGCTTTCCATAAAAGGGAATAATAATAATAATACTGATATAATAACGCCTTTTTATAGTAGATATGGCGTACTCTACAAAATCAAGTAAATAAGAAATGCAATAATTAGTACCGAATAAATCAAAATATAAAATAATGTTTAAAGTATTTAAAATAAATAATTTGTTCGTTCAATAAATGAGTGAATTATTGATTTTTGAGCCATAATTTTGAATCAATTTTTTTCATTTGCGTTTCATATATGAATCGGAGAAATAATTTTCAAATATTTTCACTGATTATAATATGAAGGCAACGAAATATGACATCAACAAAGAGAACAGTATTGATGATCACCAGAACAATGATGAAGGTGGTGGTTCTGGCAACCAAGTAGCAAATGCCTGTTTCCAATGTTTCAAAGTATGCTGCAAGAAAAAGGCCAATTTCGGTATGACTCATATCACTCCTATCACTCCTATCACTTCTATGATTGCTATCAATTAAAACAATTAAAACAATTAAAACAATTAAAACAATTCATTTACAAAATGTTTTCATAGGTTTGGAGGACTTGTTTTGGTTATCATTTCTAATATTAATAATAATTCTATCGATTGTAAAGTCAACGACACGTATCGGTTGGTCTCAATTTATTTATGTAATTTGCGGTTCAGTGATCGGTCTAATAGTGGTATACCTGAGCGCCAGTATTATCAACAAGTTTTGCTTCGATGACGCCTCGACAGCTCATTGGAATGCCCATGCTAGATTCACTCAGGCAGCTATGGCTCAAAGACTTCAACAGGAAGAACATAAGGTTCACGTGATCGCACCGCCACGAATGGGAGGCGCAAAACTCAACATTCTTTACACAGTGGGTGATGTGCCAATAACTGTGCCCACAAAGGGCATAACTCCCATAACTCCCATAACTCCCATAACTCCACAAATTTCAACTGAAAAAAGTTGTCCACAACCCGTCACAACGACAACCAACGACTCACCGATAGCATCGGTGGCAGTGGTGACCACTTCTCCTAATAAAACCGCTCATAAGATAAATAGTAAAAGTGGTGAAAGTAGTGGCGAACTCTCTCCAAAATATGAACTCTCAGAACCTAATTATGGAAAAACCGCGGAAACACTGTATGAGGAACACGAAAGATATTAAAATCATCTAAACTTTACCCCAAACTATGAACAAACCTTTCAGAAAGGCTTATATTAGCGATAATTTTAAATAGATTTCATTTAAAACAATTGCAAACATAATATTCAATCATTTAATGAATTAATTTTAATATCAAAACATTTAGAAAATTGTTCTCTTCATTAGTCGATAAAATATTCAATTAATTTATAGTTTTGCCATTTATTTGATTCAATGTCTAATAAATAGAAATTTATAGCAAATTATAATTTTTGTCACAAAAGTATTCTATTTTGGGTCTAAAATTTAATAATTATTTTATTCATTTGAAAGTAGTTTCGCTGATTTTATACCAAAAATGCTTAAACTTTAGTCAATTATAAATATTTATGTAAACTAAAAGTTATTTTCTATCACTTAAAAGATGTTAAAAATTAGTAATATTTAAAGTAAATTTTAGTAAATATAAGTAAATACTTCCTTTTATTTCATTTACTTATAATAATTGTCAATTGAGTCAACTTTTCATTGATAAATGATCAAGCTCAATAGCAAAGGATGAATCAATTTAATATATTTTACTATAGGTTATTGTCAATAGAGTTTTTTCTCGTATAATATAAACTTTAAAAATAGTGCCAATCATTTTAATATCAATTATTTGTCCGCCAATAAAATAGAGACAATTAGTCGATAATAATTCCGAAACAATTGTTGTTTAATTATAAATAGGTTTTTGTTTTTATTTACGAATAGTTTTATGCGATCAAATCATTTCCAAAAGAGTTCAACAATTATTAATCATTTGATTCTTTGATGAATCAAAAGCTTAATTCCATTTCATAAATATTTGCAAAATGAAATCACTAAAAGAAATGCAAAATCTATCTTGATAATTGAAATCAGGTTAATAAAATCTAGGTAAAATCAAATAAATAATGCATTGTCTCAATAGACAAAAGAACTTGCAAACTATTTCTAAGTTATAAATAATTTACAAAATATTAAAAATAATAAACGCTTTTATTAATATTATATTATTTTATTAATATTTATTAAAATTTAGAATTTTTTTTTATTTTTAATAATATTTCTATTTTTCTCATTAATTATATGTTTGATATTATTAGTAATATTTAATTTAATTATTAAAATTTAATGGTTTAAAGTTTACACAAATTGTTTGCAAATTTTAGTGTTTTGTCTAATGAGGAAATGTTAATATATTATTACATATATTATAACATAAACTTATAATTTATTAAAAAAAATTCAAAGCATAAATGTAATCATTTAAATCTCATCTTGTAACTAAATTATTTAAGATTCATTATTTTTAGGCATAAATAAAAAGGTGTTTATTCTAATTTTTAAATTAAATTAAAATTTGTTATTTTATTAAGTATTAAAAGTTTCAATGAATGAGTCGAATAACCCATTAGTAAATGAATGAATGATTGAAGTATTAATAAACTTTTAAATGTATAAAAATTAATAATAATTGATTTTCATATTTTCAAAACATTAGTTAAAATGAGAATCTTTTTAAGGATAAATTTAATAAATTTAATAAAAGAAAATTATAAAAAATGTTTTGCGAGAAATTTTATAAAAATTTTAGGGTCGAATCCATTCAAAAAGTGATTCATGTTTTTATATATTGTGGTCACGAACTTTGTTTAGTGAAACAAACATTCGAATCACGAATAACTTTGGCTTATATCGAGTTAAAAGGAAACAATTTAAAACTAATCTAATAATCTCTTCTAATGATCGGTTTCTCATTTTTCAAATCGAGTTACAATAGTCTCAGTCGAAATAGTATAATGAAATTTAAGAATTCAATTTTATCAAGAGTTACTAGATCATATATAACTATATATAATATCATAAGTAATTCAGATATAATATATAACTTTAAGGTTAAGTAAGAAATTGTGGTCATTAGTATTCTCTGAAAAAAATTATTTTGAATTTATATCAATATTTATATAATTATTGTTAGTCTACAAGTTTTGCAAAATATCTTAATATATTGTAAGATATGTTACATAACATAACACATTAGACAACTTTTTTAAACATCAATTTAAAGGTAAAATCTTATAAATTCTAATTCGGCTCATTTTTTATTGCAATTTATTTAAGCAATTCTTTAATTTCATAACAATTTAATTTGAGTTGAGTAGAGTTGAGATGGACTAGAGTAGAGATAGACTATTCTTCCCTAACTTAACTGTAAATCTAATTAAAAGTTTACTTTAATTTTCAAAATTTGATTCTAATATAAGCAGTGAAGTGGCTTTTAAGGGGCGCTCGACTGTGTTCTCTTAAAATACAATTTGTTAAATCGAAAAAGACTTTACCAAAGCTTGCAAGGTTAATTTATATTTTGTTTTTAAGATTTTTGCATAATTTGTTTCATTTATAGTGATTTGTAAATTAAAACTTGGTTCATTCATTGAATTTGTTTTGATAATAATAATAATTAGTACTTTTTTTTATTGTTATGACTTAAGAAATGTTTTGACCATATGTTGACCATTATGTTGACCATTATGTGCTAACTTTCATTGTTTAAAAAAAGACGAAAAAGCAAGGATATTTAATTTTAAACCAAAAATTATTTGAAAGCATTGAGAAAACAATTGAATGAATTTGAGTAAACACTAAACACACAATTCTATGACAAAAGGGAAATATTAAATTATAGTAAACCCTAAGAGATATACTTCAGCCACAAAGTCAACACTAAACGATTCCTCAGCTGAAAAGTCATACCAAGTGAACCATCAATTGTTTGATCAGTTTTATTAAAGAAGTTAAATAAAATGATAACTATTTTTCTCAAATAACATTACTTTTAAATTATAAATCGTTACTAATTATTTATTAATAATATATATTCCCTTTAAATAAATCAGAGACAAAAATTGAGCCACTTTTTAGCCAATTGTGCGTAAGCTTTATTTAAATTTTGTAAAATTTTGCAGTTGAATTTAAATATTTATTGCTTTTCTTTCAAAAAATAAATTAAACAAATTGCAAGTAGTATTGAATAATATTTTTGATGGTTTGTAGTTTTAATTTACAGTTCTTAATATTATTTTACAAATAAATACTACTTTTGCTTTTTCACTTTTTGACTTTAATTATTAATTTATTTATTTTTAAAAAGTAAAATTATAATAATAAATATATTTGATTACATTTTATTCATTTAGTCAATCAATATTTCAAAATAAAGTGATGCATCATTCTTTAAATCAAAACTCAAACCAAAACATTATACTTTTGTAAGTAATATTTTAAAAATAAATTTCATTGCATATATTTAAAATTATTTAAAGACCAAATTACAGTTTTTATTTTAATTAAAAAAATAATTTGTTGTTTCTTTTTTATTATAAGTTTATTTTTAATATAACTAAGTTAAAATTTGTCTTTAAAAAGCATATTTATTATTAATCAATTAAACGTACTAATATTCTGAAAACACGAACTTATTTTCAAAATAAAATTTAATATTTTGTAAATAATACTTTGCCACAAAATAAATGTCTAATTGAGAGATCTGTATTTCTGATTCTATTTTTCTCCCCAAGAACATTCTATTTCAGTTCTGTCAATTCGTCTGTCCACCAAATAACCTTATCCCTTCTCATTGTATTCTTAAATTTAAGAATTGTTTTTTCCGCTGCATTTATAATTGAGTTAATAAATCTTTCTGTATTCAAATACATCTCACTGCTGTTGTTGATGTTTTTTATATTTACCCAACAACAGTCATTTTTAATTAATTAATTCCCAAAAATATCCAAAAACATAAATCCAATTTAGAGTGAAGTCCTATACTAAAATATTTAAATAAATTACTTGAATTTTATTGATAAATGCTTAATTTTTTTTGTAATAATTTTAAAAATCTTAATAAAAATAAAAATAATTAACTTAGGAAACTGATTTTTAGATATCTTATAGCATAGATGGCTAAATGGGGGGGGGGGGGGGGTATTACAAAATCCCCCCTGAGGCGAAAAATCCTGAAAATACCATCCCTGAGCCGAAAAGTTAGGTACCCCCTCTAGAAAAAGGGAAAAAATAGGCAAAAAATTTGGAAAATTTGTCGGAAAATAGTAAAAATTAAGGGAAAAATAAGTAAAAAGCTGTAATTTTTATGGAAAATAACTTAAAACTTAATAAAAGCGCGTAAAAACGTCAAATTTACAGTTTTTAAGTTAAAAATTTTGTCAAAAATTTTTTAGAAAATTTTAAAAATAGCAATTTTCGTCAAAAATTTTAAGTTTTATGCATAAATTTTGATAAAATACGTTAAAATATGACTAAATATACTCACATACATCAGAAAACAGCTTAAAAACGACGTTTAATGCGTTTTTAGGAATTTTTTGGTCATTTTCAAAATACCTCCCTAATACCCCCCTGAGCTGAGCCAAAATACCCCCCCTCTGATACACCACCTTGAGGTCGGCTCCATTAGCCATCTTTGCATATAGTGCTTGATGTCATTTATAATTCCTACAATTTACAATTAATTTGTTAAGTTAAATTATCAATAGCTTCTCAAATTTTTAAAAGTTTTTCGAATTTTATTCGTAATTTAAAATTAATTGAGATAATCGAGAAAATATTAACACGTTACGACTAAAATTTTTGGGCGTTTAAAATAGGACCTAGAATTGAGTTTAAATGTTTTTAAGGCAATTTTTGGTCATTTTTACGCACTAATAACCAAGCAGCCCTGAGTTCAGGTGAAAATACCCTTCCACATTAACCCATTGAGGTCTGCTACTTTAGCCATTTATAGTACTAAGATATTGAAATTTTATTTTTATTATGAATAGCTTAACTTTATTTACTAGGGGCAGGTATGGTCTTAACTATATGTGAATAAGTTAATGTCTTATTTTGAATTTTAGCAAGAAACACAATATTATTTATTATAAAAGAAATTATGCAAAAAAGTTTAAGGATTTTAGTTCAAAGGAGAATGTTACGCTCCATATAAAATTTCCCCTGGAGTACCCCAAAAGCCATATAGTGGGGATTGTAGTGGACCTCTAGTGGATCAATAAAATATGTTATATATGCACCAGCAACTGCATTTCTCCGGTAGAGGGTCTCAAAATCGAAAATTTCAAATTGGTTTTACGCGACATATATATATCAAATCATATGTTATTAAATCTTCTGAAAACGATTCTGGCATTAGTTTTATTGAAACTATTCAAATTGAAAAGTTAAGAGTAAAATAGTAAAAAAATTTCATCTTAAAATTATCTTAAAATGCATTTAGCGTAACTCGAAGCACACCTGACTTAAATTATACAAAAACATCGGAAGCGCATCTCATTGCGCATCATATAAATATAATATATAAAATAAAAATGATAAAATTATTGAAGAAATATAATAAATTAAAAATTATAAATAAATATATATATATATATAAATTTACAATTTTTAGCCACAGATTAAAGTATGGCAAAGAAATAATTGAATATTGCTGTTCTTGTAAAACTGGTCTAAGAACTATAGGTTGTTTTGCTCATATTATTACTGCATATCGTATCTTGTATATGCAAGATTTCAACTATTTATTCCAAAACCTGCTTTAAAATTAGACAATATTTATTAATTCAACCCATTCTGACTCAGACCAATATATCAGAGCAATAAATATTTTACAAATGTAAATTTATATATATTTGTTATCTATATTTATAATTTATATATATGTTATTATTTACATTTTGATTTATAATTATTTTATATAATTAAAATTTTTAATTTATTATATTTCTTCGATTTTATCATTTTAATTTTTTTATTTTATTTGTATGATACACAACGAGAAGCGCTTCCGACTTATTTGTATAATTTAAATCAAGTGTGCTTCGAGTAACGCTAAATGCTTCTCAAGGTAATTTTAAGAAGAAATTTTTTTACTATTTTATTCTTAACTTTTTTATTTAAATAGATTCTAAAAAACTAATGCCAAAATCGGTTTCGGAAGGCTTAGTAACATATGATTTGATATATATATGTCCCGTAAAAACAATTTGAAATTTTCGACTTTGAGGCCTTCTACCGGAGAAATGCAGTGGCTGGTGCATATATAACTTATATTTTATTGATCCATTAGAGGTCCTCTACAATCCCCACTATCTGACTTTTGGGGTACTCCAGAGGAAAATTTACATGGAGCGTAACATTCTCCTTTGAAATAAATATAGAAATATTGTCGTTTACTTTGAGGACCCTTTTAACAACAAGGTTCTATTTGGTTTATGCAGGTATAATTTGGCATTTTCGATTACTGGTGGAAATGTTCATATGCCTGCAAGAAATAATGATAATTTTAAATACGAAACCATTGGATTTAACAATTATCTTTTAATTTTAATTTTGTTAAATAATTTAGTTAATTAGTATTATACTTTTACTTTTACTTAGTATTTATTATTTTATTATTTAATTCATAAAAGAGAATTAAGAAATTATTGTTTAAGTATATTAAGCATTAAAAATATATTTTTAAAAAACATCAGCTTTTCCTATTTTATCCCATTTAAATTAAACTAAACATAAAGCTTTCCATAATGAATTTTTTCAACATTATAAAAGAATCTACAGAATGAAAGGATACAGAATATTTGTTTCATTACTGATAGGTAAGTGACAAAAATTAAAATTTTGACTAATAATAAACATCATAGATAAGTATAAATCACCAATGCAACCAAAAATTTCAATTTCACACAATTGTATTGCAATAATCACAAAAGCGATATTAAGAGATGGGTTAACAAATCTATTAGTAAAAATGAAATAAATTATCAGGATGGTTAATATTATAAGAAATTTATTAATTATCTTATTGAATCTAAAACCAGTTCTAGTTTTGATACCATATAAGCAAATTTAAAAAATAAATTAAAAACCACAGTTATTAGATTTTTTATATATTAATTTGATGAAATAAAAAATTATTCATCAAAAACTGTAACAACGTATTTGATTTGGATATAGTATTGTAAATAACAATATATGTGAAAGTATAAATTCATTAATTAAATAAATTAATGTATATAAAGAAAAAAATTGATATAATTTTAGTTATTTATTCCACTAAAGGATAATTATTTGAATGAATTAAAGAGAGCTTTTGATAAAACTATGAAATTTCATCTTAAAAATTTTTAACTTAAAAATGTTGATACCGATGAATTTTTAGAATATAATCCTGTTACAGATATTATTGAAACATATCAATTTCAACTTTAAACACAAATGTGGAACTACCAGTAAACAAAATAAAGAGATGAATTTTGCTAAACAAGCAATTGAATATGATTAAGTTAATTATTATAAAAGATTTTTAAAGGTATCTCATTCATTGATTCAAAAATAATATATGATTAAAATTTATCTTAAATAAATTTGTAAATGGAAAATTTAAAGTTATCTTATTATTGTATTTAAATTGAATGTTTGTATGGAGGTTGATTTAAAATACGATTTGAATTTAAAAATTTAATTCAAGCTGTTGAATCAAATTGTTCTAACAAAAGCGGTAATAAAACCACATAAAATTGATTTTAAAATATTTGAAATATAATATAATCATAATTCAAAATTAAAAGATAAAACATTAATAAAATTAAATGAAATACAAAAATTTGATCATGTTTTTGCATTTAATGGTGAAGTAAAGGACGATACCGAAGGCCAGCTAATCCTAGAACAACTGGCACTAAGGATTTTTTTGTTGTATTATGCGAAGCACATCCCTAGGAGTAAGAATATATAAGAAATTTTTCCGAGCACTCTATAATAAAGTCACCAGAGGGCGTCAAA
>JAQFZM010002679.1:0-12869 GCA_034695785.1 Galumna obvia | reverse complement strand
AATATTTAGTAAAAACGCTATTACTCAGGGATGGCGAAAGGGGCGGGGTATTCCAGAATACCCCCTACGAGGCCAAAATTGGCAAAATACCCCCCTAGAAAAAATCAGGAATAGGTCCCCCTCACTTGAAAATCGGGGACGGCGCAAAGCGCCGGCCCCGATTTTATAAATATTTTAGAAAAAATTGGCAAATATTTAAAGAAAATTTTCAATTTTGACAATATTTTGAGTTAAAAATCGTTTAAATTGAAATTTCTTATCAAAATTATCGATATGTGATAACAATTTTTACAAAAAATTTCATTTTTCAGTAAAAAATTTGCAAAATATAGCTTTTTGAGTGAAGTAGCATGTATAAATGATAATTATAGTACTTATTAACCTTTAATTAGCCTAAAATAGCAATAAAATGCTTAATAGTGCAAAAATAGGTGTTTTTGAGGTTTTTGAAAAATACCCTACCCTACCACCCACCCCCCTAGAGCCTCGACCTTTCGCCATCCCTGCTATTACTGTATATGTTACAAAAAGTAACAGGATTAAGTGAAAAAAATTTTATTTGAACAAAAAAATTAATTTATTTATTTTTGCGCAAATAAATCAATTAAAATAAACTAGAAACAATTATTTAATTAAATATAATTTATGAATTCATAAATATTTAATAGACACAAATTATATTTTAGTTAATTATCCAGAACAAATTTATTAAATTAGTTAGGATTATTATTAATAAAATTTTCCTAGACTCAAGGAAAATCTAATTAACTAACAATTAATTATTTTGCAAAAGTTTTTATGAAATTATCAAGACCATTTTTATTATAACTATCATTAAGTATGAAATAATCTAGTCTAATTTTATTTTGAGCAAACATTTTAAATACATATTGTTTTAAGATAAAATACCTAATAAAATAAAAATTTGAATATTTTTCAAATTTATTTTTATAATATGGGTGAAACTGAAAAACAATTATATAGTGATTATGGAGATGTCCTCACTTATGCCAAATCACATCCTTTTGGTTTTTGGCAGAAATATGTCCAAGGAGTGAATATGGGTTATATCGAGTGCACGGATGGTAACAAAACATTACCGAATTTTACTAATAAGCTCCATATATTAACCAAGAGTATACAGGTAAATTAAAAATTGTTGCCTAGAAAATAATTGTATACTTGCTCTTTGAAATTTAAGAAAGAGTTTTGGGAGGATGGTCATTTAGGTAATAAAGAAGATGGACCAAGGATCGCTTACCTTTGCAATTCCATAGCTCCTGTATTGATTGAACTTGGTAAACTTGTGAATCATAGGTAACAATTAAAAATTAAATCTAATAAATTTTTTACCATGGTGTTCAGCCTGCATTTATTTGTAGAGGATGGTTGTGTATATGACGAATTTACTTTATTAAGAGGAGGAAATATTACTTCAGTTGACCTAGTGCCTCAAAATTATGAATTTCAAACCCAACATCATAAGTTTGCATGTTCAAAACCACTTTACATGACATATAACTTGATGTTCATCAGTACAAAAGCACCACAAACATTACCCCCGGTGACAGATATCTGGGAAACTCTTCCAATAATTGTTTGGTATTTCATTCTTATATCACTTTAATTTCAATAATTATGAAAAATTGTTGAATTCATTTGGAAATAAACAACAGAAAAGGAAATCGTTTTTTGATTTAATTTTTATTTATTCGAAAGCATTTCTTGGAATAGGAGAGGGTTTACCTTTTCGTAGCCTTTTGTATGTCTTATGGCTCTTACAACTGTAACTCTCTTTCCTCTCATCGAAATCATCAAAAATGATTTGTATTCGAATATGATTAATAGAAACTTTATTTATGCGCAAACCATCAAAGATTTGCTTGATGATAGATACAAGGAAGTTTATACTGATTATTTTAAGATAGAAGATTGGACACTTGAAGAGTTTACCAGAAATTTTGAAGAAAGCACATTCAAAAAGAATTTTGTCAAATTAGCAAGTAAACTTTTAAGAATGGAAGATCACATGGATAAATATAAATCTATGTTTGCTGATCCTGATCAATTTCAAAAGTGGATAAATAATATTGCACTTGTCCAAGATGAATTCTGGATGAATATATTAGAAATGGTTACAAAACGTTTTGCAGATATAAAAGTGGGCGAACCTTATTTTCCTATACTATTGACACCACTCTGTTATTCTAGAAGTGAATTCCCTTTTGTTAAGGAAGCGATTATAATGTAAGTATTTAGTACAGTCTGAACCCGTTTTAAGCGAATTATCGATGAATTATTTCACAAATATCTAGTTCTGAAGTTTTGTTATTTGATATTATTTTTTTGAAATCAAAAAATGAGTTCTGAATAAAAAAGTGAAGGAAATAAAATTGAAAGATTTGCCTTTAAAATAATTTTTTTGAATAATTGTTTATTTATTGTTGAGTTAAAACGAGTCCAAACTGTATATTCTTTATAAATTATTATCATGTTCATTTTCAATTTGATCCAGTACTCAGCGTTTATTTGAATCATCATTTATTAAGTATTGGTACGAATTGAAGGCGAAATACTATTTTACAGTTTATTGGAAAATATTTAACGATTTATTGTTGGGTTTTATGAAAATTGATCATGATATTTCTTTGTTTTATGTTTCAGAAGATGCATTTAATATTGGTATTCGTATAAATGAAATGAAATCACTTTTCACTTTCATAGCATTTTCTATTGATTTTATATTTTTTATATTTTTAATTGAACTTGGTAAATTTAATCTTTTAATTCATTTAAAACTTCATAATTTATTGTATTTATTTTTCTTAATGTCCATGATAATAATGAATTTATTTATATTTATAAATCTATCTTGATAAATTAATAAATTCTTAAATAAAATTATAAATTTTCATTAATATTGAAAATTAAAAGATAGAAATATTTTAGATATTTTTTTAAAATTTAAAGTAAAAGATATCCCATCGAAGGTTTAGTTGTTTTAAAATTTTGAGAAAAGAATAAAGAAATAAAAGCCAATTGTGTTCAGGAATTAAATAATTGGTTGACTTTAAAATTGTTTCGCGAAATATATTCCAAAAACTATACAATATTTATACAGTCCCCATTCGGTTGAGTAAAGCATTGGTTGAGTTAACTAATCAATTGAGTTAAGCAAATCATAAAACACAAACACCAAACGTATGGCTAAGTTGTAAACTATAACCAGTTGAGTAAAGCACTTCTTGTGTTAACTAATGGCTTGAGTAAAGCATTTTATTGGTAGATATCAAGTAATTATATGATAAAATTGATCGCTTTTGTTAACTAAATATTTTTAAAATTTTTTAGTGAAAGAATTGTTTTATTAACATTTAAATTAATGAAAATGTTTTCAACTAATCGACAAAAGATTTAAATTAAAGATAAATATGAGATAATCTCTAAAGTAAAAAAATGGTTACCTTAGAAAATTTTCTGATTCAAACTCAATAATTGATAATTACATTGACGACACAATTACTGTTATGTGGAAACAAATTAATTCTATTTTATTGTCTGATTTCGAAACATTTGAAAACTATGTATCAGTTAATAATGAATTAGAATTGGAGTCAAATTAAGAACTAACTGTTCATCAGATTATTGAAATGGTTAAGAGTCGCGATGAGACAGAAATATGTAAAGATATGGATGTGATTAATGAAAGCTATGTTTGTGATACTAATTCAGAAAAGATCTCTTTCTCTTAAGCCATTACATCAATTAATCGTTTATAAAAATTTTTGCTCAAAATAGTAGTCAAAAATTTTATGATATTTTAAATAATATAACTCAAGAAGTTGTTAAACATTCTATGAATTCTTTGAAACAATAAAAAATTACTAATTTTTCAATAAATGTAATTAAATACGAAAAATCTTAAATAAAATATAATTTATCAGTTGAGTTAACTAATCGGTTGGGTTAACTAATTCTCTATCACCGAGGTACTTTACTCAATCGAATGGGGACTGTATTATCAGACATTGACACTTGGATTTGGCTTAATTCCAAATTACCCCCTGAGGTAAGAAATGTGGTCCTCCTTTAAGAAAAAAAAGCAAAATTGACAAAAATTCAGAAAAAAATGTCAAAAAAGACAAAAATTAAGTAAAAAATTAATAAAATGTGTATTTTGAAGAAATAATGCATAAAACCATCAAAAAAGTGAAAATTTTGTTTTTTTAATGTTTGGTTGATATGATTTCCTTAACAACAAAGTATAAGTACTGTTCGGGAGTAGTTTTGTACGTAAACTTACTTTTAAAGTATGTTAGTGTTTGAGGAAAATCTTAACTTTGAAAGTAAAGTTTAAGTGTTGTTCGAGACTAAGAAAATTAAGTATGTTAAGTTTCAAACTTCTCCCGAACATAGCTTAAACTAGTTTGCGAAATAGCAGACCCAAACCCGCCAAGACCCGCCGACCCGCGGCAGGTTTGAGGCGGGTTGGGTTTTAAGTTTTTAAAGGGGGTGGGGCGGGTTTGCAAGATAGGTTTTTCAGGACCCGCCAAAACTGCTAGACCCGCCAAACATGTTAGACCCGCCAAATATGCTAGACCCGCCAAACCCTCAATAATTAAGTTATAATTTGCAATATGAAATTCGTGGCGGTTTTTGTGGCACTTTTTTCATATTCTTAATAACATTTAAAAATAACAATATTAATAATTATTTGAATCTCAATTGATTCAACCTTACTAAACATTGTTACAATGACAAAATTCTATTATATTGAAAAGGTACTGACTTATGACTATAAATTGTTTGAAAAAGTAAACAAAATATGTATTCATTAAATTATTTTTAAATATTAATTTTCAACATAATTTATAGTTTAAATTATTGCTTTATCATACTTTCTAGGGCGCAATATAAATTACAATCCAAAAAAGTAGCAATAAAATAGCAATCAAAATATGCATTCTTAAATATTATTACCAAGTTCATTAAAAAATCATACCCTTTAATAATCAAAATATAACTAAAAATTGACCTTTCCCTATATGTTGTATCATGATCAAACTCAATTATTAAAAGATCCTGACCAATGACTATTAAGTATTTTTCATATTTTCAAGCGCGCACTTTAAAAATTTGGAATCTAAATTATAATTAATTAATATTTTAATAGCACTGATATAATTACATTCCATATATGGTATTTTGCATTGCCTTACATTGAATCGGAGAATATAACACCGCGATATCATATCTTTGTAATCATAGAGCCAATGAAAATGATCCCGTTATAAATAATTGGATAAAAATTCTTAACTACTTATTAAAATGTCTTTATTAAGATGTATTTATAAACAAATTCTTTATGTCTTATTCATTCGTATTATATTTTATGAAAAGGATATTTTTTAGGAACTTTAATATTCAAAAAAAATTTTGTTTTATATGAAAAATTATTTTATTTAAATATTTTATGATTTTCAAAATACAAATAGATAAACTTTTGATTTATAGAGAAAACTAATAGTTTTTTCAAAACTAATTTGTTTACTATTTATAATCATTTACTAAGTTTTTACAAGATTAATAAAATAGAATAAATAAAATATTTATATAAATAAAACTTTGATATGTTTAAAATTCTTTTGAAATTCGAAACCAACCATATATTAAATTATAAGTAAAATAATTTTAAATTAGGAATTTCTCTTATGAATGATTTTTTTGAAAGAAAAGGATAAAATATAAATTGATTAAAAGTTAATTAAAATTAAACATAATAAATTTAATTGATAAATATATTTTATAAATATTATAAAAATTCAAAATTATCTATTTAATAAATTTTCAAATAATTTTCTCATACCTGAGATAATCAGTAACTTTTTTAATTAAAATAATGTCAAAATTCTTAATTTTTGTTTTAAATTCAATTCATTTTCGGTGAATAAAAGTTTAATTATATCATTAAAAAAAATCTAAAAAAACGAATCTTGTTCAATTTAAAAATTTTCTATTATTTCATAACTAGCTTGGTAACCTTAGAAGTTTAGCAAAATTATTTTTGAATGACTTCTTTTTATAACTTTAGTTAAATAAACATGGTATATTATATCACTGCAATAGTTTGTTGGTAAGCTGTTTAGCATAACCTAAACCTAAATTAACTTTTTAAATATGAAACCATTTACTCATTGAGAATAAATTGCTTATCTTTATAAATAACTTATTAATTTGGATAATATTTTATTTTAAGAAAAACAGATAATACATTTCAATAGTAAAACAATAATAATTTTTTTGAATTTTTAATTAATAGAAATTTATTTTAAAGTTCTGACATTTTATTCAATTCTTCAAAACATTTTATTTTATTTTTTACCAATTATAAAGTTTTTAATACCTGTTTCCCAATGTTATCTATGTTCTTTTTAACGAATATCTCAATAGACATTTTATAATAATGATTTTAAATTTAATTTTTAATAAAAATTATTTGATGGAATCTAAACACAAAATGAGAAAAATGAGAGCTATCCAACAATTTTTATAAAACTATTGCTTAACAATTTGTTTAAAATGAAATGAATACTCCAAATATTTTTCTTAACTAATGTAAATAATCTATAATATTTTAGTAATTACTAATATAAAATTTCAATATATTATTTTGTAAAGAATTTATTTATGTTAGCAATCATTAAACTATTTGCAATAAAAACAAATGAATAATTAATTTAGACATTAATCAATATCATATTTTGTGAATAACTATTTCATATAAATAATTTTTATATATGATATTTAAAAATAGTTCATAATATCTCATTATTTGTGTGGTTCTTATTTAGTTTAGTTTAAAAGTGATAAAATGGCTTTAATTGGTTTAAATTTGGAAATACTGAGAGAGGAACAAATATTGGAAGACAGGTTTTATAATACTTAATATTTTTAAAAATTAATGTGTTAATTTTTCCTAATTTTTCTATGACATTATTATGCAATATACTTAATTTAATATGCAATATTATTGTTAATAAAACAACAAAATATAACATACCTTTCTCATATATTTTATTGCAAATTAAATAATTTATATTAATTTCAATTTTTCAATACTTTTACGAAGTATTGAATGATTTAACATTAAAGTAAGGGACCTATCACATGATTTAATTTGGAAATTTGTTCCTTACATTTATCTGTTCATAAATTAGGTAAATTGATTATTAACTGTTACAAACATGGTTAATCAAAATAATATAAATTAAGCAAATATCTAATTTTCTTTGTTTTCAAATATTTATAATTATTCATAACTATAGTTAATTAATGAAATTATTTATTTTACCTTTATTTCATCTTTTGAATATAGACTCACAAAATTAAGTGCTTTATTACTAGATTTTGCTAAGCAGCTTGGAAATTCCTTTATTTCATTAAAAGTATTTATATTTTTAAGTCTAAAAATTAACAAAATAATTAATAAAAATAGTAATAAAATTTTTTAAAACTTACTTTTCGGCAAATTTAGCTTTTATATCTTTAACTTGGTCATTTGGTAAAATGAAAAGCTCATAATTAATAATACAATTTATTGAAGTTAACTTTCTTATATAAAGATGATTCACTATTCTGTATATAATATACATTTATATATTTATTAAATTAAAAAAATTTTACTTACTTCGTATCAATCGCATCTATAATATCTAAAATATTATTTTTAGCCTTATCAAATTTAACATCCTTAATCTTCATCTGAGTTTTTACCGATTTACTCTTTCCTTTCTCCAACTTACCATACTGACCTAAATTTATTTTAATGAAATTAATAACTTTTCAATAGGATTAAGAAATAGGCTGGTCAATTAATTATGTCCGTCTGGTTTTATGAAATAATCTTTAATGACTCAACCGATTTCAGTTCAGTCAAAAGTTTTTAAGAGAACAATCTTGGTATTTTTTTTTACTTAGAGTGAACAACTTACTAGGTCTGGTACAAATATTTTTTATGGAACATATGAAAGACCCTATGTCCAAACCTAGATTAAACTAGAGAAGAATCTACAAAAGTTAGTTAAACATTTCAAAAATCATATAGCAAACCAAATTTTTTTTATAAATTTAATGCCTTTTTGAGGGTTTATACTAACTTTGATTAAAAAGTGTCAAGCAACAAAGTTGTCCACCTTGATGTTTTCTATTCAAAAATTACAAAATATTTTATGTAAAAGACGATCTAGATTTTCATAATGATAACCAATGGAAAAACCATGATATTCAAATTATCATAAGTTTTTGGCATCTTAACCGATTTATTTGGTTTTAATGTTATAATAAACTTTAGCTCTTCCACTATCATAAACATTCCTCATATCATCTCTTACTGTTCAGGTTTGACCTGTGACTATGACCTTTGAAAAAGTCCCAAAAATTTTATGATCACGTGATTTTTTCAAAAATATTTTTTACTTGTTAGATCACTACCAGATGGATAAACATAATACTTTTTACATTATTTAAATATCTTAAACCGTTGAAGAGTAATTAAAGTTTTCCCTGGCGGGAATTTATTTGATCCTACTAATATTGCATTTCAATTATTATATCTCAAATACTGAACAAAAATAAAGGTTTGGTCGACAGATATTATTCTGTATCTTATTTAAAATAGTTTTTTTTCAGTAGAATTTATGTCTATTTTAATAGATATCAATAATTTTTATTTATAAATATTTGTTTAAATATAAAATTATTAATTTTAGTATTTATTAAAATGTTTATTTCTTATAGTGGTAAAATCTTAATATCGATTAATTATTGTGATTCATATCAGAAATAAATTGTTTATAGAATGGATTTGAAATAGAGATAAGAATAAGGTATATGCTCTAGCTAACATTTGTTATGTTTCACACAA
Source organism: Galumna obvia (assembly GCA_034695785.1). Classification (NCBI taxonomy): domain Eukaryota; kingdom Metazoa; phylum Arthropoda; class Arachnida; order Sarcoptiformes; family Galumnidae; genus Galumna; species Galumna obvia. The sequence continues at coordinate 3,946 of JAQFZM010002679.1, read as the reverse complement.
TTAGTAAGCACTTTGAATAGAAAAACGGAATTTGATCATTTATTTCATAAAAATAAGTAAAAATTGTTTTATAAACAAAAATGAATAAAACTCTATTTGTGTCCACTCTGGTCTTCATATTCTGCATGACATATTCGCAATACATGTCACTTATGATTATGTGTCTTTACCCACACTATGACACCCTATTTAACTTTTTATCTGATTAAGTAAAAATAAGCAGATAAATTTTGAATTATTTTAATAGCGGGTGATTTCTCTTTGTTTCACAGATTTCTTGTGTATTCAGTGTTTAATAAATGAAAATTGGCGGTGATTTCATCCATTTCTTTCGTAAGCCATTTATCCTAGTCATCATTTTCTAACCAAACTTCCCAATAATTTTATAAATAACTTTTGATTTTGAAGCAATTTTACATGTCTAATATAAATTTAGATCTAAAGTGATGTCATTTTGATGTGTTAAGTGTTAATAAATGCGTTGATACATACCCTATTATATTTGTATAAAAAAATATCAAAATTTGAAATGATTTACAGTTTTTTTCTAATTTTGTTTATTCTTATAATACAAATAGATATAGATTTAAAAAATAAAACATTCCTTATAAGCTTTATTAGTAAAATAAATCATCATGGCAAATTTGTAAAAAAGAAAAGTGATCTTTCTTAAAGCATATCTGGCCACTCTATTTAATATCTCATATATCAGATCTAAGGGAAAGTCTTTTCGTTTTTTTTGCATACCTAACTTTGCAACGTATTCTAGCCTATTATAATTTTAATTTTAAATAATGTTGGTTATTTTTTGAAAACAATAATAATTACAGTGTTATTTGGGTTATTTGAATTTTCAATTAAATTATTAATTTTGACAAGAAATGATGGAAAATAAGCGGTGAAAAATCGAAAATTTTAAGCTTTCAATTTGATTTATATTTATGTTAAAATAACATTTTGAAAAATTTATTTGATAAATATTCTAGATTAATTATTTCATCTACTGCTGAAAATCATTTGGTAAAATTTAAAACAATGTACTATTCTATTAGATTTTACCAAAAATTGGAGGACCATCTCAATTATTATCCACTGGTTGAGTTCAATCAATAAAATATTACTGCTATGTTAGTAGATTATTCAAACACTTTCTTCCAGGCATATGATAATATTTATAAAATAGATATTTCTCAAAATTTAAAAAATTTCTGTCAAAAAATTACTAAAAATACCAATTTTCGGGTATATTTTGGGTCTTATTATTTAAGTTATAGTTCATTGCTTAAAATTTTACAAAATAATTTTATGCAGTAAGTGAAATAACAAATCTAGAATAATTGTCAAAACATATTTTAAAAGCGTTGTTTTGTCATAATTTTAATTTAAGCTGAAGGCAAAAAATTTTCAATTTTAGAACGATTTACATTCATCGATTTTGTAAAAATTAATAAATAAATTGTAAATTCTTATAAAAAAATAAAACATTATAAATTACTGTTTTCAAATACTAACAAACTTTATTTAAAATTAAAATTATAATAGGCTAGAATACATGCCAAAATTAGGTATACAAAAAACGAAAAGACTTTCCCTTAGATCTGATATAATATCTAAAATAGATATTACTTTAATGAATGTATTATCTACTCAATGATTTTTGGTACAAAATAGCTCTTTCAAAAGGATATTCTCTATACTTTTTACTTGTAATTGTTGACTCATTCTGAGAATTAAACACATGAACACCAATAATTACACCTCTACTATTCAAATATTGACAAATGGAAGCTCCAGAATAACCCTGATAAATTTTGATTATTGTTGTGATTTGTTAATAAATATTTAAAAAACAGAAAAAAAACCATTTCCTTTGATAGAATATTCATTTAATATATGATCAATATCGGTAAAATTAGGAATCAATTCAGAACCGAGAGGTTATTTGAGAGTAAGGTTGAACACCATTTCTGATGTGATTTTCAGATTGTCCTTTTTAATTGAATCATTGCCCCAACTCGTGTGACCAAGTGTCAAGGAACTCCCTTGACAATCAAGGAATTTAGGTTTTAATCAAGGATCAAGGATCAATGTATTCCTTTACAGGAATTGTCAAGGAAAAAAGTTTTATGCCTTTCTTAAAAGAGTTAAAGAAAAACTGTAACAAAAAAAATAAAAACACTTTTTATACATTATGTCAAAAAGAGTTATAGAAAAAATACTTCTATTTTTATATAACCCTTTCAATAAAGTGTTATATACAAATGAATGAAGTTATTTATTCATTGAATGAATGGTTTTAGATGTAATTAAAGTTATTTATTTATGATTTAGTGATTTAAATACCTGTTTATAAAAAAAATTATTATAAATTTGTTTTTAAATTATGGCCAATAAATGTGATTCGGCAAAACAAAAAAAACAACGTTTTGTCAGTTTTCAAGATGAATTTTGTTATGAAAGAGCATTAAGTTATCTTAAAAATCATTTTGATTTTAACGAAAATCCTTTTAAAATGTTTAAACAAATGAATTTTGATTCAGAACTTAATTATAAAAATATATTATCTATTATTTATTCGTTAAACATTGATGTTAACAAAGACTATCTTTTTGACGAAATCAATAATTTGAATTAATATTTGAAATGCACTGAAATTATTGCCGAAAATATATCAACTATTGATGTATACTGCAAAATATTATCAAATAATTCAATGGATAATCTATTAAAAGTAATTAAAACAGTTATGTCAATACCGATTTGTTATAATTTTTTGAATCATTTTTTATTAATTTAACTCGAATATGTACTGACGTACGCAATCAGATGAAAATTGACTTAATTAAAGCCGAAATTTGTATTAAAAATAACTTTGATATGAATTGTATTGAATTAAAAAATTATATTAAAAACAATCATAAAATACTTAAAGCTGTAAAATTTCAAGAAAAATATGATTTTCGGAAATAATAGTATTTAAAAGTTCAATAAAAACTAATGTCAAAGAATTGTCAAGGATTTTATCTCTCATTTTCAAGGAATCAAGGGTTAAGACTTGATCACCCGAACCCCAACCACTGATAAAGGCAAATTGTTCTACTTTTATAGACATATCGTTTGGGGACAAACATATTGTATTAATGGAATAATACTCTCCATCTCCGGAAAGGTTTATATTAATTGACTCATCCAAACGAATTAATGCAACATCATAACTATTTAAATCACTTATATTATCTTCGGAATAAATTAATGGTTTAATGGAAACTCTGATTGATTTCATTGAATTCCTTTCAATACCAAATTTGACGATAATTTATGACTATTTCCTATTAAGATATTTAATTATATTCATTTATATTAAATTTTCCCCTAGGCCAAATCATTTTTACTCATCAAAACAATTAGCAACTGTTAATACCCATTGTCTTGAAATTAATGTTCCAGGACATTTCCTATAAAAATTTAATGTTTCTATTCATTATTTAATAAAATAGTTTTAACTAAAAAAATAATATTAGAGACAATAACAATTCAGATCAAATTATTCGGACCACCCTGGGTGCTTCCCCTTTCTTGGCGTACGTCAATTATGGGCCTAAAAACGTTTTGATGATATTTAAAACATTGGTTATGTTCTTCAAAATTTTAATTGATTTTCCCCATAATTTATAATTAGTTATGTATTTACTGTAGCCTCTAATTTTGGTATCCATCGAACCATTCAACCAAACCTGAATTAAATATTTATTTTTGAATTTCTACCATTTTCACAACTTACAAAACAAACTGACAACAAAAACATTTATATCAGATGTCTTTTTTTTGCCCTTTAAATGAATGTCAAAACATATTATTATTAAAATTTGTACTGGGTGGGCCATAAGTATGTCCGTGAGGAAAAGTTGAATTGCTCGAAAACCGAATATGACAAAATTATCATTCC
>JAQFZM010002678.1:0-12870 GCA_034695785.1 Galumna obvia | reverse complement strand
TTTCGTTTATCATCAATTATAATATTTTTAGCTAGTTACAAATTAAATTTTATTAATTTTTCAAAAATTCCAACTATTCAGGATCATTTTATTGGAAACCGCTTAAAAATCCATTAATCCATTCAAGATTTATTGAGGTTTAAGTGACCTTACATAGTTATGTCTTCAACTGTATATCAAATCCTATACCATCCTCACTATCGGGTTTTTAGGGTAAAATTAGGTGCTGATCCTATGTAAGTGAGGATTATCCTTTAACATTTTATGTTTACTCATTTTTATGATTTTCTTTCACATCAATAAAAGTTCAAAATTAATATTTCGCTCATTTATTTAAAGTTATTTAACCTAAATCATCTTCACAAATTTCTGTCAAAATTTAAGAAACCTGATTAAGCAAAGACTACTATACTTCATGGAATAATATATTTTGACTAATATACAACATATTAAAGTCATCCAACTGATTTTTCTATTGGAAAGAATGGTTTCATAGATCTTGCTAATATTATAATATGCTAATAATATTTATTCAAACTAAATTATTTTTTAACCCCAACTATGGTTTTGTTAAAACTTTATTGGATTAAAATATTTTTAATCTAGCTAGCTTATTTTTCTAATTATTCAATATTTTCCAAAATGTCTTAAATTGAAACATAAATTCTAAAAGAAAAATTGTTTTATTTCTTTGTTCGTTCTTTTTTAAAAAACGGTTAAATCCATTATATTAATATTACTGAGATCATATAAGAAGCTAATCGTGTGCTTCTTTATTTAACCAATTTCAATTTGAACTTATTTAAAATTTAATACTATATTAAAATCAACAAAAGAACAAATAATTTTAATAAAGAATGATTTTACTTTAAATTTATAGCAAATAAAAAGGAATACTTTAAAAGAAATCTTAATAATTTTCTTAATAAATTATCTAATATAATACAAGTTTTATTTCACATTCAATAAAATTAAGATTAAAATTTATTAAATTTTTAATAAAATTTAATTAAATAAGCAAATTAAATTGATAATTTTGTATTAAAAAGATATTTCATATTTAATAATAAGATATTGCAAAAGTTTAAAATATATTTAATTAACTATTTATAATTAACTAGACTAAATAAAACAAACAAACAAAGACTAATAATATTTTTATCCTATATACCCAAGTCAAAAGCATTGAAAATAATATTTTTATTTCAATTAAAAAAAATTCTTTATATTCAATTGATATGAAGTTTAAAGAAGTGAAAGCGAAAGTTAAAAATAAAGGAAAATAGTTATAATTGCAAAAAAGCGATTTAAAATAACAAAATGTTCTAAATTGTAAGAAAAGAGTAAATTCAAATTAATATATAAAACATTGATAATGAACTAACTAAAGTTATAACTTTTTTATCAATTATTTTATTCTTTTAATTCATTCTATACAATTTGGTTGAAGGTGTTATCTTCTTTTTTAAAGAATTATTGTTAAAATTTTTTAAAATTATTCTAATTAAACTATAAATGTATAAGTTTTATGTATATGCCTGAAAATGTTATAGCATATGTATGAAATTGTCTGGAAAAGTGGACTTAATTATTAACCCCTGCTATATGTGAAACCAAATATTTTACTAATCATAATAAAAACAACAAAGGAATTTAGATAGTTCTTTTAACTCATATGTAAAAATTGTTTTCTATATATTCAATTCAAATTTGTACAATTATTTTCAAAAAATCACTTTTTTGTTAATCAAACTTTCAATTATTGATAATTACTAAACTCAAATCGCAGATTTAAATATAATAATATATTAAATATATAATTTTTTATTTAAGTGCATAAAATATGTCATCTATATTTTAAAAATTTATTATTTAATAATCTTTTAAAAAACTGTAATTTTATAATTAAATGAGATTTGATTTATTGTTTATATTCATTTTATTAAAATTGGACAACACACAAGAATCTGTTATATTTTCTATTAAATAGGAAACAATGTTAAATCTCTTGAAAATATTGGTGATAAAATATGAAAAATCATTTTTAAAATTATATATTAAATAAATACTTTCACTTATTATAAACCAATTATGACCAAGATAATGTCCATTAACTAAATTTGATTTAATCTTCTTGCATAAAAATTAAAATGAATAAAATTAATTTAAATTAACAATTTTTTGCATAATGTTCTAATTTCATAAAAATATTGTAATTTTTTCATTAAATATTAATTGAATTTATACTTTTTAATCATTTTAATTTAATTTATTTTCAACAAAATTCATTTAATTAATTTATTGTTGTTAACTAAAATTTTCTTAATAAATATTATATTATTTATATTTTAATTGTTTTTTACCCATTAATGATAAACAAGTTCTTTTTACAATAATTTATAATAATTTGAATATATTATTAAAATTGATAAGGAAATATTATTTATTTTCCATGATTAAAAATGGTATTAAAGTTCGTGAGGAAATAGAATGGATTACCATTGATATGGAATTCATATTTGAAGACCAGTCAGGACTCCAGTAATAAATCTTTTGTACAAATTTAAACGTAAATTGAATAGGAGCTTAATATTGAGATGGTTAAATTTTATGATTTTTCCATTCGAATGAATTAAACTTTTTTTTTATTTTAAATTTTTTTTAATTTAAATTAAAAAATAGTTTAGTTTAAATTTGAAAATTTTTAATTTTTATATATTTATAATTTTTATTAAACTTATTTAGAAATTAATATAGAAATTTAATTAAAAATAGATAACCTGAGAAATAAAATAAGAACAATTGTTTTCTTCCTTTATTATATCTTCTCTTAAAGGTTGTTCGAACCACAATTTTAATATTAACAACATTATAGAAAAATCTGAGAAATTCAAAATTTATTTATAAATTATGAAAATCAAATATTAAAAAATAAGGTAAATTTATAAATTTTCAAATAATTATTTGTAAAAATAATTATGAAATTTAATACTAAGAAAGTTTAAAATTATCATGGATAAATTTATAGGAATGAGAAAATAAATAAATTAAATAAATGATTCTTAGAATTTTTCAAATATTTTATATTTAATTAAAATTTTTGTTAATTTTAAAATAATTAATTCAAAAAAATGATAAAATATATTAAATAAAAATGATAATTAAAATCAGAATTTTAATAATTTTTATCAATAGTTTTGAGTAAAAAAATATTAATAAATAAAAATTATTTTAACTAAAATAATTATATTAAACTTTTAAATAATTCTTTTCAGTTAATAAATTTTATTTTTTAAATTAAAAATCAAATTTAATAAAAAATTAATTAATTTTTAATAAATATAATTTTCTTTCTATTAATGGAATAATTAAAACTTAAAATTAGAGAAGCTCTTTAAACATTTGATGCAATAATCAGTGAATATTACATTAGTTTTTGTTTAAAATTCTCTTCTATTATATAATTTTATAATGAATTTAAACTCTAGTAGATTAAGAAGAATTCAAATAAAAACCAAGATTATTTAAAGTTTTCTATATAGATTCAGCAAATATTTTTAATTTAGATCAATGCTATGATTTCAAGGGTACATATTTGAATTGATTAATAATTGTTTGTATATTTATTCTTTAATTTAATTAATTTAAAATAACTGAAGTTTTAAATTTTGTTAAGTTCAAAAAAGGTAATTTCTTCAAAATAAGTAGAGAATTACTTTTAATTATTGAGCTTGACTATAGCGAAAAAATAGGCTCAATAAAGTAATTAGTAATTTATTATCCATAATAATTAAGTAAATTATTTAGCAAATTAAATTTTTCAAGATTAATTTTAAATATTTAATTATAATAAATTTCTTATTTCTTTTTAATTTAGTTAATATTTATTAATTTTTAAACTAATTTGCAGTTTCAATTAATAACTTTTTTATGAATCGAAAGGGTGGAAATATTTTGCAATCGATTACAATTTCATAACAATTGATACAAATGTTGTCTATGATATGCTATTCTTCCGAAGAGATTATTCTCAAATATGCGTTTTGTGATTGAGTGCGAGACTGTGCCAAATCTGCAGACGAACTAAATTGTGGTTCGTATCCGTTCAAAGTTCAGAATATGTGTGAATATAAAGAATCAGATAATTGATTAAGAATTCATTAAAATAAGAATATAAATTATAGTTAAATTTTCAATACATGTTGACAAGTTATCCAATTCTAATCAATCAAATAGAACAAGTTAAATAAAATGCTTGTTTTAAATATTAATTCGATTATATTGAATAAAAATTCTTTTGCAGCTTTTTTCCATAATCCTTAAATAATTTTTAAAGGATAAATTAATAAAATCAAAAATATTAGTTACAGTTTTTTACTCATTATCATCGTTTATTATGAAATTAAACCCCATTGTTAATAAATACACTTATTTAATTGGAATTTATAAAGGAATTTTATTTTAAATTTAATATTATCTATTTATTATTTAATTTTTCAAATTAAACAAATACTTTCTGTGTCTCAGTGCGTGCTATAAAATATTTATTATTTTGAGACATGCCTAATTTTTTGTGCAAATTGACCAAGATTATTCCTATTTTTTGTACACATACATACACATACATTACACTTACACAACTAGACTCAACAATGATACACTTTCACTCTTGCTTTTTCAAACTCTTTTGACTCAAATTACTTTCATTTCAAACATTTGTTATGTCAACAAATTTCCATGTTCAAACTTAACTAGCAACAATTCCAGAACATACTTTTCAATTCAAAGTCCAATTCGCGCACTACTGTTTCCGCTCAATTCTATGCATAAAACCCACTGTTTTTATCACTTTTCTCTCTCTTCTGTTTAACACTCATTTGATATGATTTCAATAAAGTTTTTGTGTTAGTTTTTTTTATTGGGTTTTTCACTCAACACTTGTGGACTCTTCGTGTGTCCTCCGCCGTCGGGTTCTAGCAGATATTAAGAACTGACTAACTGTTTTTTCTAATTTTTTAGCTAGCTCAGTTTTGGTCGTCACAATTTTTATATATTTTTCTACTTTTGGCTTATTTTTCTTTGAATTCTCTAACTATTTAATCGGTTTAATTTTAATTGAAAAAAAATTTCCGATAATTTATGATAAATAAAAGGTTTAATTTTTTTAACAAATATATTAAGGGCTTCAAAATTGAGAATTGTTGTATTTTTAGTTTGACATAACCTAAAGTTTGATTGCTTCTGGCGTGTTTATCTTAATATTGTTCAAAAAATGACAATAAACAAATTTCACTACTACACTAACTATGTAAATGCAGTGAAAAATTTAACCAAACTATCATGGTTATTTAAAAAAGAAATTTGGATTCCTAAAATAATAAATATGAGATGAAGAAAATCAAAAAATATAAATTTATTAATGTTTTTTATTATTATATTATATGAAGTGTTTAAAAAATTATTGCACTTAGGTTAAAAAACCTAAATACTGTCGCTTACAAAACCTCCTTAAATTGATTTCAAGCTATAAAATCTCTCACACATGCCAGATCAAATTTATTTTTTAACTACAAATATGGTTTTATCTATGTTTCATAAGTCTTAAAAATAATCTCATTAACTCAAATAATTACACAATAATGCATATTATAGCTTAAGCTGTGTAGCTCAAAAATTAATCCAGGTTGAAATTTTAAATAAATCTTATCTTAACCGGCTTAAAATTTAAATAGAAACTTGTTTTGGGGTTTCTCGAATATCTCAAATATTAACAAAGTTTACTTTTATTTTTGAAAATTTAACAGCATTTAAAACAAATTTTAATGCTAAATTCATTGAAAATCGCATGAAATTTAAAGGATATCAATATCTAAGTGATAAATGAAAATTAGTTTTTTACGTTAAATAATTATTAATTAAATAATTTATAAATATTTTATTTTATCATAAAACTTATTTACAATTCGATATATACTAATAAAAAAAATTTTATGAATCACCTTTTGGTCCCATAATAAGGGTCTAGGAATAGGAGATGTATATGATATTAAATTAATAATATTATTAATTAATAACACTTATCTATAGTTAGAAATCAAATCAAATAAAAAATCACTAATCAAATCTAATTAAGCAAATTTTGCACTTTTAAATTATATAAGAATTTTTGGGACAACTTGGTTACTAACAAAATTTATTTCAATTCACAAACTACAAATAAGAAAATAACTAGAATTATTCATACATGTTAAAAGTAAAAACTGTTTGTTAAATATTTTGATGATGAAGTACCAAAATTATTTTTTCTCCAATTATTAAGGAATTAATCGATTAATTAAAGTAATAAATTTGAAATCTCAGATGGAACAGAATTAATGCAATGTTTTTATTGAGCGAATGTAAATTTAGCATGATAAAAGATAAAATTTTCATTTTAGATAATTTTTCATTAGCTAAAAACATTTGATAAACTCAAAACAAAAATAAATTGAGGAATGAACTGTTAATCTCAAAACTTATCAAGATATATTTTAAACAATTAAACACTTAATTTAAATTTATTAACTAAATTTGTTTAAAATAAGTGAACTAAGAAAAAATTTATTTCATAAACTGTAAATTTAGCTTAAAATAATTGCATTATTATGCTAATATTACGTTATTTACCCATGAAAGTAAGAAAGGTATTGATTTAATTTTTCTCTACTATTTTACTTTACTTTTAATATTATTATACTGTAGTTTATTTATTAAAATTTTTTTTAATTTAAAATTAAATAAATTTTTACTAGAGTATATTTTTCACTTTAGTTTTTAAATTTTGCTAGTTCAAATTAATCAAACTTTTAAAAAAGGTCTTATGAAAATTATTTCACTAATTTAAAATTAATTATCTTAATAAAAAATATACAAAAATACCCTTTTTTAAAAATTTTACAATCAGACACCAACATTACTTTTTGAAGCTTTCTATAAAACTTTGTTTTATCTTTGTTCTAACAAGCATTTGAACAAGTGCGCTTGCATATTTTTTGAACTTTTATACATTTTTCTATTAAAGATTAATAGAAATAAATCACCCAGATTAATTTTCAAACAGAAATATAAAAAATATCTAAATTTCTATCAAGGGTTTTGCTTGCAACAGAAAAATATGTATTTTAAATATATAAACAATTGCTGTAATTGAATTCTTTCTAATTTTAAATGTGTTTGGGCTCAAACATTAAGTGTTTAATTGAAATCATATTCTTCTCCCATTCCTTGATTCATCGTATGGAAACAAAAGTGAGTTACAATTATTTTGTGTCTCTCCTGAAAAAGGCTAAACGTCAGGGATGGCAAAGGAACTAGGTACAAAGTTGGGTATAAGGGTGGTATTTTGAAAATCACCCAAAATTGTAACGCATTTTGTCAAATTTAATGCAAAAAACTATTAATTTCTGGAAAAAATGCAATTTTGTAAAATTAAAAAAAAATCAGGACCAAAATTTGAGCTTAAAAATTTAAATTTTGACGATTTTAAGCATTTATTGGGGGTTTCCTTTATATTTCTTCAGAATTTGGCCATCTTTTGATTTTTTCTTATTCTTTTTTCTCTTTTTTGTGCTAATTTTACGAATATTTTCCTCTTTTTTCCTCTCTTTCTCTAAGGGGGAGGATCCTCTAACTCTAGTTTAAGGGCTGGGTACTTTTCCTATTTTTGGCTTCAAGTGGGAGTATTCCAATTAGATTTATAATTTAAAAAATTGTTTGGATTAGATTATTGAATTTAACAGAAACCGATGAAGTATTGCGCGATGAATACCAGAGCAGGACTTCTGTCATTAATACTGCTTTTAATGTGATCGAGGAAAACACAAACAAAGAAGAGTTGCACAAAATAAATACTTTTCAAAAAACATTATTTATTGATTAATTATAAACGAAATTAAATTCAAATTAAAATGAAGTTAAGAGACCAAAACTCGGCCTAAACTCAGGTCAAACTTCACTTAAAAATAGAGCATAACTTCACTCTAGAAAACCAAAATTAGAATTCACTCTAAGAGAACAAAAATTAGACTAAACCTTTTATTAATTCACTAAAACTTTAAACTTATGTTTAGTCAAAAAACTTTCCATTCAAACTATCGTTCATTCAATTCCTTTTAAACTCTCATTCATTAGTTTCTTTTTAACCTTTCATTCATTCATTTTTAGTTTACATATACTCTGAGTTCAAGTAAGTGTATGTTAGGCATTGATAGTGAGGTCAGCGCCTATCAAATTTTACTTTATTAATTGGTTGGGAATGATTATTTTGGCCCAAAATAAAATAGTTTCTTTAAAATTTATCGATGATTAATAAAAATTCATGTTATTATTTTCGATAAACTTTAATAACATACCTAGATTACCGTCAGCTAACTTTGAATATTGAACTGATCTTTTAGTGAAAAACTCTGAAATTTATAATCGGATTTTATTTTAAGAGTAATGAGTAATTCATTTGTTTGTCATAAAAATTAAGGAAATATTTTAAAGACATTGTTTACGACACAAATTTATAAATTTATTAAATATTATTTAATATAAATATTATTTATAACCTTGATTAAAGTTTGTATTTATTTATCTTTAATAAAATTTATCTAAAAATGAGAATTTTTTTATTTTAATATCAAAGTTTCATCAAATATATTAAAATAAACATCTTTGAAATATAATTGAATTATTAGTAAATTGTTCAAGAAAAATATTCTTAAAATATTCACAATTAAAACTAACAATTACTTATTGCGTGTCCGACAGTTTCGGAAATTACTTATTGTCTCCTTCAGAGACAAACAGAAAAGGTTTCACAAATGGTTCCATACTAAAGGGCAGTACTTGGAGAGAAATGTGATCTAAAGTCATAAATATTGAGATTATTATCACTTTTGAAATAAATGAAGCTTTGTTTTAAACAGAAATGTTTATTTCAGTACAATTCTAATAATTGTATTGCTGTCCAACAGAAACCGGCCCAAAAGGATCGTTCCTGTTAGATAACAAATTTTTACAAACTTATTATCTTTATAATAATGAAAAATAAATGGGTGGAAGATTTGAATTTGGTTAAGTTGATCATTCATTAGATTTTTATTTAAATGCTTTTGATGTTCGATTTCAAACCCTTCTAAAATTTTTCTTATGTAATGGTTGTTTTCTTGATAAACTATGCTAGTGTTTGAAAAATTAATTTTGTGATTAGATTTTAAAGAATGTTCTGCGATATTAATTTTAATATACCTAGGACTATTTTTAATGCCTTTTCATGTTCATTTATTCTTTCTCTTAACTTTCTCTTTGTGGCTCCTATGTAAATAGCATCACAATCCATGCAATTTACTTTGTAAAAAACTAGTTATTTCTAAATTATTTTGTTTTTTGGATTTTAAAATATTATTTAGTGTCATTCCTTTCATAAAAACTGTATTTTTATCAAAATTCTTGAGTAATTTTCAAATTTATTCACTTAAATTCTTATAATAAGAAATTGTTATGATTTTATCTAGCTTAAATTAATCTATGAAATAGCTCATAGTAAGGGCATATTATTCTAGCTGAATTAACAGGTTTATTCAATTTAATAAGCCCATATACGCATGGCTGACTATAATTGTCAGGATGAATAAAATTTTTATCTTTAGAATTTATTAAATTTTTATTTTTTAATTTTTATAGAATTTTGTATAATTTATTTTCGATAGCTTTCATATCATTATGATTAATTTCTTGGTAAATATTACTATCATATAAAATATTTACTTTTTTAAACATAATCAGATTTATTTAAAATAACTGCTTAATTTTCTTATTCTGAATTAGTTTTTAATATATCATTGTATGATTTTAATGTTTTTATTGTTTTAATTGATAATTTATTAAATTTGGTTTTCTATTAAAGTTTTTATCATTTATATAATTCAACAAATTATTTTATATTGTTTCTATTAGTAGTTTGTCTTTAATTAAAAATTCTAATTTTGATTCAATATTTGCAATTAATTGCTCACTATTGACATATTTAGGTACCACTTGATGTCATGGATCAAATCTAAATATAAAAAACTCATGATCATTAAAATTTCTATTAGATAATTTTATAACAATTTTTTTGAATGATGACTTTAGCATTTGAATGAATAGATTTACGAATATAATTATTTGATTTAAAATCTAGCATTTTAGTTGAAAATATTTATTTTTCCTATTTCTAGTTTTATATTTTATAAAATTAAAATTTTTAATATTAATTTGCTTTTTGAGTATTTAATTTAACTAGATGATTAGGGAAGGTTTTATGAATAGTTGATAGATATCTTCCGGCATTATTTTGAGCAATATAAATTTTTTTTACAATTATCATGTTTTTCAAAAATTCAAAACTAAATATCTTGGCCGCTTTATGAGAGGCTGGTAAGTTATCCTTGGACTTTACACTTAATGATCTAGTATTGACCTGATTATCCATACATTTCCAGTTGAAAGTAATGTGATCTTTGAAATTTGCAACTTTGATCATCTTCTTCTCCCAGATCCTGCAAATTCTTAGGCTATTAATACCGCATTAATTAATTATTTTTAAGTTTTGGTAATTGTGTGTCGTCATAATTTAAATGATCAAGAACAATATTCTTAAAGTATTCACAATTAAAACAAACAATTACAGATTGCGTGTCCTACAGTTTCGGCAATTACTTATTGCCTTCTTTAGAGACAAACAGAAAGTGTCTTACATTTTGTTCCATACGAAAAGCCAGGAATGGGAGAGAAATGTGATCCCAAGTCAGAAATATTAAGATTATTAGCACTTTTGCAATAATTAAAGCTTTGTTTTAAACTGAGAAATGTTTATTTCTGTGCAAATCTATTGGACAGCAATACCACTAATAGACACTTTCTGTTTGTTTCTAAAGAAAACAATAAGAAATTGCAGAAACTGTCGGACACGCAATCAGTAATTGTTTGTTTTAATTGTGAATACTTTAAGAATATTGTTCTTGATTATTTAAATTATGACGACAAACAATTACCAAAACTTAAATAGATTTCTTAAATATTTTATTTTAATAATATTCATCATATATTTATATAATAAATTGATGACCACTTCTATGTTAACAAACATTTTTAATATTTGTTAAGAAATTCATATAAATATTGAATTGAAAATTTGTGACAACTCTCTGGAAGATATAAAACTAATGACCGCTTTTTATGTCAATAAATTATCACAAATATATTCTTACGAATTAGGTTTATATGGTTTTTATTCTAATTGTCATGGATTACTGAATAAAATTATTATTCATTATATAAAGTATGCGGGCAAACATATACCATGTTTGGAATTATGTATTAGAATTTATTCATTTGAATACAAATGCAAAAATTATCAATATGATAAAAAGTCTGATATTTCAGATATTTTAATTTACCTTTTGATTTTAATATTTATACTAAATTTAAAGATAATTTTTTTATTGATTCAAAAGTTTTTATTTCGACTACAAATAGAAGATAAAACATTATTAATATTCAAAATAAAAATTCATTTCAGTTGACACAAATTATTGTGAATAATATAATCACTGAATTAGAGAATTAAGGAATTTTTTGGAAAATAATGCAAGTTATATAACAGAAAACAGTGAAACAGAATCGTTACCTAATTATGGAGAGTTGTATATAAACATTCTACCCTCGACTTATATGGAAGCGATTAATTGCCTTAAAGTCCAAATTAATTAATAAAATTTCTAAAATTTTTCGAAACATAAAAACTATGAAATTTTTAAAATAGTTTAAAAGTTTTATTAAAAATTAGAGTAAATTTTTTATAAGCTGACATAAGCCAAATATTAAATAACATAATTCCAGAATATTTTTACAATTATTTTAAGTAAAAATTACAATTTATAATATTAATTCTTTGCTCATTTATATAATAAGAAATTACAATTATTTTATACAAACAATTTTTAAAAAAACGAATGTTGAGTCAACTTAAATATTTCAATTTCATCTTGATAGCTTAGAAATTTCACAGATCTAACCTCAATCTATTAATAAGTTATACCATTATGTTTATAATAAAATTAATAATATACATTGAGATAAAGAAGATGTCTTAATATACATAAAATGTTTGTACTAAGATATAATTTCAATTAAAGTGTTTACAAATATTCATTTAATAGGGTTACAAATATATTAAGTTTTGTTTCAGTTCTTATATATAATGGTAAAGAATTAAAAAATTTAGCCGAAATGTTAAAAATATTTTTATCGAAATTGGCAATTCTATTTACATTGATAAGACAAAAATTACCGGTTCTAAGGTTATTTTTAAAAGTTATAAAATTATACCATTAATGGGTAATACCTTTCATTTTTATAATTCATTTTAAAAAAACTTTAAGATCTGAATTTTACGCCTTTTTCGAGAGAAAAAATATTTAAAACATTAACCTTTCTTTATATTGAATATTATTTATACCCGATTTTAAATGTATAATGAGATATTTTCTTTAGAATTGAATGAAATCTTAAGTTTTGTGTATTATTAAAAAAAGACATAAATTACTATATTCTAAAATAGGAATAATATTAGTTAGCTAATGATATTACTACAGTCAAAAAGTTTGTTCCCAAATAAAATTGCGTTTATTCAAAGACGCTTAAAGATATTATAATTCTGTAAAAAGCATGAAAGATATCCACTTACATGTGGTTTTGTACCCTATTAAAAATTTATAATAAGACGGTGATCTAAAAAATTTTGGAACATATGCGAAGGTCATAGGCACAGACAAAGTCATAGGTGGAATTCAAATGTGACCA
>JAQFZM010002677.1:0-12873 GCA_034695785.1 Galumna obvia | reverse complement strand
ATTCCGCACTGATAGCACTTAAAGCAGTTCGGGTGCCACTGACGACCCATCGCTACCAATGGCTGCACAAATCAATTCTCAGTTTCACTGAATTTCATTCAAAACTATATTACCGTTCCTCTGATCGGAAGATTACATTCCGAACACTTCGGAGAAAACAATTTGTGAAAATCGTCCTCACAATAGGGTTTTCCATTCTTTTCGAAATAATTGGTTGGAGTGAGAGGTCTGTGACATTCATGACAGTGGAAGCACTGTGGGTGCCAGTTCTTTCCCATTGCCTTAACCATTGTTTTCTTAATTACAAATATTTGAATATTTAATTAAAAGACATTTAAATAATTTAATGAAATACCGGATCTGTTATTGGGAGCGAACATCCGGCACAGGACGGCATAAACAAACGGTTGAAATCCGCCTCACAATAAGGTTTGTTGTCTTTGACCATAAAATGCGGTGGAGTCAATGGTATGGCACAGGCGGTACACTTAAAGCAGAGGGGGTGCCAATTCTTTCCAATCTCATTGTAAAATTTACCCTGTAAAATAACAATATAGCAAGGTGATTCACTAAATTTAATAAGATTTACATCGGTGATTGGAAGAAGACATCCAGCACATTTCGGTGAAAACAATTTATGGAAATCATTTTCACAGTAGGGTTTGCCGTTCTTCTCATAGAAATTATCCGGACTTAAAGGTATAGCACAAGTCGTGCATTTAAAGCACTGGGGGTGCCACTCCTTACCCAAAGCTCTAATAAAATTACCCTGACCATTCGAAAAATAAAGCAAAATAGCAAAAATCAATTTTACCATGGTACTTACATCTTTAATGGGGAATTTGCATCCAGCACATTTTGGAGAGAAGAGTCTGTGATAGTCATCCTCACAATAAGGTTTACCATTTCGTTCATAGAATTTATTCGGTTCCAAAGGTTTGGCGCATTCGGTGCACACAAAGCAGAGGGGATGCCATTGTTTTCCCAATGCATTAATGGGTTTTCCCTTTTAGTGAACAATTAATTCATATAAATGAAAGAAACGGTGAAAAGTCTTACGTCACTAATCGGTAGTTTACACCCAAAACATTTCGGGGAAAATAGTTTATGAAAATCGTTTTGACAGTAGGGTTTGCCATTCTTTTCATAGAAATTATTGGGACTCAGAGGTATAGCACATTGAGTGCATTGAAAGCATCGGGGGTGCCATTGTTTGCCCAGAGCTCCAATTATATTCCCCTTTAATTAAATAGAGTTATATTTTGTATATAAAATTGAAATTATGTTTGGAAATGACTCACATCAGTGATGGGTAAATGACAACCCGCACACTTCGGAGAGAACTGATTGTGGAAACAGTCATCACAATAAGGTTTTCCATTCTTTTCAAAGAAGTTTCGCGGCCCGAGTTGTTTAGCACAACCGGTGCACGTAAAACATCGTGGGTGCCATTGAGTGCCCAAAGCATTCACTTGATTGCCCTAAACAACACTCATTTCCATTAAACTTATAAATCTTTTAACTATGATTTCATCTCTAATTACTTTTTAAAAGTAATTCAAATAAAATATAAATATTTTAACTATAATTCAAATAATTATATAAAGGAATAAAAAAAAGTCATTCGAAAACTTTAGAGAAAAAAATTGATTTTTAGATAAATTTGAATAATTTTATGGAAAGGTTTGAATTCAATGGAAAATAACTATAATTTAAGTATTTATTGAAAGCTCACATCAGTTATGGGAAGACTACAAGCGTTGCACTTCGGAGAAAATAATTTGTTGTAATCGTCTTCACAATAAGGTTTTCCCTTATATTCTTTATAATTCTCAGGCGTTAGTGGAGTAACACAAACAGTGCAGACAAAGCACTCGGGATGCCATGGCTTTCCGTTAACAGTTATCTGTCGACCCTTTAAACCAAAAGCAATTAAACTAAAGTTATATTTCTATGCATTGAAGGCATACATTAGTGATTGGAAGCCGACATTTGACACATTTGGGATCAAACATACTTGAGTGACATTTTTCACAATAGGGTTTACCGCCCTTTTCGTAAAAATTCCTCTCTTCCAGAGGCAAATCACAAGAAGAGCATTTAAAGCAATGGGTGTGCCACATCTTATTCAGTGCATTTATCGCTTTCTTAATTCAAATTAATTAACAAATATTTGTCTACAAATTATATAACTGTAAAAACTGTTAGGACTCACATCTCTTATGGGAAGTTTGCATTCACAGCATTTCGGAGAAAATAGTTTGTGGTAATCATCCTTACAATAGGGAGAGCCCATCCTTTCGATGTAGTTATCGGGAGTCAATCTTTTACCACATTCGACACAACAGAAGCACTCAGGGTGCCAAATACGGTTCAATAGATGGTACCGATTCTGTGCCCATATTTTGAACATATAATTGAGTTTTACTTAAAATTAGTTGAAATTCTTACGTCTTGTGTGGCTTTCTTGCAAACATTGCAAGGTGGACCAAACAACTTTTCATAACAGGGCATACAATACGGCTTATCTCCGTATGGCTTGAAATTAGCCTCGTTTAGTTTTGTGTCACAATTACAACAAGTGAAACATTCAGGGTGATAAATTTCTCCCATCGCTCGCAATAACTGTTAAATATTAAAAATGTTATAAATTTATTTCAGTATAAAATTGATTATTAATCGAATAATTAATCATTAAAACAATAAAATCAAATATCGATTAATCATTTTTTTAGATGAATTAAATGTTATTTTCTCTTTTTTATGGATTTTTTACTCAAAATTATTATCTAATAAACTAATTGTATTCAATCGATTCTTAATTAGTTAAGAAAAATATAAAACCAGTATTTGTTGTCATTTAAATTCAATTTTTGTATCAAAGTTTTTAGAAATTAATAAATCGATCGCTTTTTAAAAATCTTATTAACAGTTTTTTTTAATAATATATAAAATAAAGACAAACCTTTCCAATGATATTCTGTTTACAGACAGCGCACTGTCCTTTCGATGGCGACGGACAATATTCGTGATCCAAATGATGGGAATGATATTTGCAGTGATGTTCTTCCCCTTCGATCACAATTTTACTTGAGGCTGTTCTCACTTCTTTTGGTGGCAGTGATATAGCGTGTGCTGGAGATGGAGTTCTTGGATCCAGTGGTGATGGAGAGGGAGATCTGCGATCATAAGTCACTTTTCTATTCATTGCCGGAGACTTAGCGGCAGTCAAAGGAATTTTTGCGAAATGATTGTAATCAAACTTTTCATTTTCGTCGTATATCTTAACCCTTCGCGAACTTCGGGAAGAAGTTCTCTCTTTGGAGTGTTTTTCTCCATATCTGTCCAAAAGCTTTTCCTTTGATGTATAATCGAGTCCTGTATTGAGAAGTTCCCTTTCGTTTTCATTGATGTCTAGTTCTGATAAAACTGGTGACTGACGACCATTGGAGCGATCGGTTGGACTCGTTGTATATTCTCGGGTCGAATATTCAGAGCGATATTCAGTTGTGCGCTGACCAGCTATTAATTGTGTCGACTGTAGACCCGATGTAAGATCTGATCGAAATTGGGATCGGGTCGACAGTTCTGTTGAACTCACATCCATTGCTTTAAAACACTCGACAATAATTAACTATTTTTCGAAACAAATACTAATATTGACTCAAAGTATGTATTCTTGTGCTCAGAATAAAATTTAATGTAGTTTTCGAATGAGCGCTAAAATCACTTCTATTTGTCGATATCTGAGAGTCTAAGCGTTTAATTCATTGAAATAGAAATTAATTATTAGTTTTATTCTATAAAAGGAATTATAATGTTTTGTAAAAATCCGATTCAGGTTTTGGTATAAGAGATGATAAGAGAGGGAGAGAGAGAAGGAGAGGGAGAGGGAGAGAGTATGTGTTTGTGCACATAAGGACCAAAATTAGCTCTCCTCCAGGCATTACTTCTACTCTCTTCGCCCTTAACCCGAAAATATCAAACTATTTGTGGGCGTTGTTTATAATGCGTTCACTTTTTTCGTCATATTATGCGAGACAAAAATAGGAATTGCCAAGGTGGTTTTGTGGTAGTCAGGTGGTGGTCATACCATTGTTAGTAAGTGTCACAAATTAGATTAAATGATACCACAAAAAAGTTTGATTTAAGACTTAAATCAAATTAAGACTTAAATTTTAAGTTAAAAATAAAATTTGACAAATTGAAAAACTAAAAATGAGTAAGGTCAACTATTTCTAGAAAAATCATTTTTCATTTGATCAAGAATAAATTTAGAACACATCAATAGAGTGTCAAAATGTCATTTTAAAATTGAGTTTTATTGGAAATTTCAAAATTAGGTCATTTGTGGACATTTATTTACTTTTGTTTTAGAAAATGTATTACAAGAATACTTTAAATTGTGATATAATAATACCGTTTGGTATCACTTGTCTACCTCTGGGCAGACAATGAGTGGTTTCGCAGGTTTTTTATAATATAAAAATAACGAAAAAAAAATTTATCAATGAATGTATGAAAATATGAAAGTATTAGCAAAAACTATGATTACAGCATCTCTTAAAAGCTTTGATTAAATTTCAATATAAATTTCATAAATGGTTTGTTAGGCGTTCTCCAAATATGGTCTGAACTCTTCCATTGGATTAATATTGAAATAAGTATAAACTGAATGTTTTATAATGTTATCACTTCTTATTATTTGTGAAACAAAAATATTTTCTCAAAACTGTTATTCAAATGGAGGACCGACTCTTCGTAGGAGTCAGAGGTATTTCACTCAATAGAAACAAACTTTAATTTCAAGGATTATAGAAATTCGTGAATTCTGTTCTCCGCTCAGCACTTAAACTGATGGAAAGATAGAAAACAGAACTCCTATAATGAGTTGCTTTCAATGCTATTCTTTGTTTGTTTTAAATTTATTTCTATTCGTAAAAATAAATATCTTTCAAAGGGATTAATAATAAAAATATCTAAAAAGTGAATCACGTTTTTCTTCTTATTAATGTTAAAAACAAGTAAAATTTCAATTAAGCAAGGCAATTACTTTTTTCAAACACAATTTAACGAATCAAAGAATTTCTAAACAAATAAATATTTCTCATTATTTGTTATTACTATTAATTCTGGAATTTCCGTTCTTTTAGTCATATTTACAGAATTTTCTACATTTATAGCAATTGTTTATAAAAATGTTTAGTTAATTGATAAACTGTGTTAACACTCAGCAAAATAGACCAAATCAATTAAAATTTACTTAATTGAGTCTAATTTATTTAAATTATTATCAAATAAGTGTTGAATTATTTAATTTTGATGTCATTTGTTCTTCATTTGGAAAAAAAGTTTAGAAATTAATGAAAATTTATTCAATTGAGACAAGAATTGAGAGGAAACATATCCGACACATTTAAACCTCCTCTTAATAAGTTAAAACAAATTTTAAAATCAATGTTTTGAGTGCGCCCTTGAAGTGAATTGTGTTACCGAAAGGAACTGATTATAATTAGACGACGAAAGAGTCACTTCTCTGACGCGAAATAATTCTTCTTATTTTCGAAACTCTTAGAACTCAATGTTTTAATGTTTGCTCTGTTTTTTCAAAACTGAAAACTTCTGTTTTCTCGACTTAAAAATGTCAAAACCAAAACCAAACCGAAATGTATTTTTAGATATTCTGTACAACAAACAGATGTATGCATACAATCTGAGGGCCTCTACTGACACACTCTTAAAAGGAGTCTTTTGGGCACATTTCCAGTCTATTGTAAGAAATTCTAATTAATACAAATTTTAATAAATATATTTAATTAATTATTGTTTTTTTAAATTTTGAAATACGAGAGTAAAGAGTCCTCATTAGAGGAAAGGATCATATTTTTAGAGCGTTAGGCAAAACATTAGGAATATTCTGTTACTTAATTGTCCCAATTTTTATAAAACATTAACTCATTTTAGATGTAATCTAATAAATAACCTAGTAAATATAGTAAATATAGTATATAATCGAGTAAATTAGTTTCACTGTTTTTTTTATGAAAATCATTTATTTTTCGTTTCGACTCAATATTTTTTAAGACATCAAAGAATGAAATATTGGTTTTGAGTGATGTTTAGGTTAAACATCTCATTGAAAGTAAGTCAGACACCATTTATTGGTTTCATAGTTTTGCCAGAATTGAGAAAAAGTAAAAATATTATTATATCATAATTTTGAAGAGAAGGTCATATAATGAGGCAAATTTTGGAAAGCATTCATTTGGAGCACTACCACACCATTGCTCTAAAAAACAGTAATATTTAGCCAAAAATACTCATATATTATATGAGTTTCGGAGGTTTCAGCGCATTCACTCTTTCAGAAGTGCTTTCGTTAGCGTTTGACAAAACTGTGAATTACTCGTCGACTCATATCTGACCCATTCATCGACGCATCGCATCACTCAATACGAGTGATATTTTTCTATACTTTTCTTTGTTGTTGTCTTTTGTGAGTGACTTCGGGTCCAAACAATGGCCACAACATTTACTCGAACGACAACCACAACCACCCGAACGGGTTCGGGAGGTTTGGTTACCCGCAAGACGACCAGTTACGACAGTCACGGATCATCCGTATCGCCAATGCCTTCCGACCACTTAACTGTTTCACCAAAAGTGGAACTCCTGAGAACTCCATCGCCTAAGGATAAGATCGAAGAGGAAAAGGATATTAAGTACCACAGCCACCACTTGGATTACAAATACACTCCACCACCGGTCAAAGGGCCCTGTGTTGCCTGTGGAATGTATATCGTGGGATCGGTATGTAGTCATACCCTTTTACTAATTGAACTCAATTTAACGCTTCACTGAAACCTTACTTTTTTGAATCAATATTTAATGATTTGTAGGTTTGAAAAAAGAGAAAAAATCATAAAATTATGTTTGAATCCCATCCGGAGTTCCCAAATGCAGTCAATGTCTTCAATGATTTTTTTTTATTTAAAGTAAATTTAATTTCAGATTAAATAGAGTTCAATGAAAACGAGTATTAATTTTGATATTCATTCGATAAATTCATTGACGAAAACTTGATTTTCAATTATAAATACTCCCAAATATGGGTTTCAATGTTTTATAGGTTTTGTTAAAACATAAATCATTTGATGAGATATGAATTAAAACAAATAAAGAGATGATTAACTCTTTTATTGTTTCTTTTTATTTGAAACAAATTTTAATTTAACGCAAATTATTGTGAAAATCATAAATAATTTGAAATTAGATATACTTTTAATTGTTTGAACACATTCTGACCGTCTCTTCAAAAATGTTCAAAATTAAGTCCTTTTTATTGCTAGAATATTGTGGAGATGTTAAGACATTCATTTTAATTATGTCTTGGTTAAATTATACTTAGAGAAAAACTCTCAAATTTCTTAAAAATTCTCAAAAATTAAATATAAAGTAACCTTGCTCAGTCTTAATTGGTTTCATTGAGAAAAAATTAGTAAATTTGCAAGATAATATATAATTGAAGTCAAGTTTTGTAAGAAAGTTTATTTCTCAAAATTTTGGCCACTTTTCCGGTTTTTAAACCTTTTATATTTTTAATGATTACATTTACTGTAAAAAAAGTAGAAAACAATCCATGTTTTCAAATCTTATGTGAAAATCTTAAGAACTGACGCCTCTCTTATTTTTGGCTAAAACTCGAAATTATTTTTAGTCCACTATTTTTGAATTATTGTGAAAAACACTTAATATAACAACCATTTATTAGTCAATAAATTATCTAGTTACTATTTTTTACAGATGAGATATTAATGAAAGTAATTCCTATAATAACTGTAACTCATACCGCACTTGACATTTAACATTTAACAAGGTAACCTTAAATGGAAAGAGTAATTCAAACTATTGATCAAAGCCTACGTTTAATTAATAAAATAAATGAATGGATAAAATTAATCAAGTTGTTTTTTATGGTTCCAATACAATATCAACGAATTATGAACTTGATAAAATTTTCGAATGTTTATTTGTATTTTGTTCTTGCTCACTTTGAATTAATCTTAAATTTATTTAATTATAAGTATGAAAATTAAAATAAAATAAAATTTACTCTAAAATATGATAATTAGGTTTTGAGTTATTTTTTGTAAACAATTTTGATATACAATGTATTCAGTAATTATTGGTGAGTATTAGTGAAACAAAAGTAAATCATTTCTTAAAAACAAAAGTATCGAATGATTCACATCAAGAAATAAAATGTAAATAAATAGACGGCAATCAAACATAACTTAAAGTTCTTGTATTGGATTAATACCAATACTTTCAATCAATCAGTTTTAGCCTAAAGATTATGACTCATAATCTTTATGAATGAATAAAAATTTTGAAAATAAGCATGTTACATTAAAAATATTAATTTAAAATATGAATTTTTATGTGTGCTTGCAAATATTAGAAGTATAGAAAAGTTATGCGAAAATACTCTTTAAATTGATCCATCATATTTGAACAAATCAATTATTGATGACAATGGTTTTTGCATGGGTAAATTTGCATTTGGACAAATATGACATTAAAGGTTCTTTTCTCTTAATTTATCGGTACTCTAATATGAGCTAGTAAAGGTATACACAAAATTAATTTTGAAAATTAAAAATAATTATTATTTTCTGTTATTTTTATTAATATTAATAGTATTAGTAATAATAGTATTGTTAATATTTTTATATTTTAGAATAGACTATTAAATAGATAATTAACCATGATATAACACATAGTAAGCATTTAATATGATTAATAAATTATTTATTTTTAAATGAACTAGATAATGATATTTAGGAACAGGAAATATAAATGCCTCAAAACAAACGAATAAAAAATATAAAAATAAAGAGTTTTTGCATATTTATAATTTGAAATTATATTTATAATATGATCTAGGTAGTCACATCATTGTTATGTTAAATTAATCTAATAAATTGGTTGTTATCTTCAAAATAACATATATATCTGAACTATCAAATAATTTGTATGTGATATCACTTTTCCGATACTAAATATTAATTGTATTCTTAATGTGGAACAGTTGGTGACAGCACTGGACGAGATGTGGCACCCGGAATGTTTTACTTGTGTTAATTGCGATACAATTCTTAAAGCTTACAATTATTTGGTTCAGGACAACAAACAATATTGTAAGCCCTGTCACGAGAAACTGTTCGGACCGCCCTGTTCTGCCTGTCATAAACCCACCAAAAATGTCAGTTTTGATTCAATGATCGCTTTTTTTTAATTAAATAATAATTATAGAATCGATTGATTGTATTGAACCGGATTTGGCACCCAAACTGTTTTTGTTGTGTCGAGTGCGGCAAAATTCTTACACCGGATAACTTTATTGAACGATTGGGATCTCCCTATTGTAAGGAAGACTATCATCGACTCTTTTCTCCGAAGTGCTGTGTCTGCACAGAACCCATTAAAGATGTCAGTCCTTTATTTTTAATTAATATGTGTTTTAATTAACTATAATTTTATATTCATTTTCAATAGAAAGCTATAAATGCATTGAATAAGATGTGGCACACCTACTGTTTTAAGTGTACCGCTTGTGGTATTCCTTTGGAAGAGAGGAACTTCTATGAGAAGAATGGAAAACCCTATTGTGAAAAAGATTACATGAATTTGTTTCACCCGAAGTGCACCGGTTGTGGACTTCCTATTACTGAAGTAATTATTTATTTGAAAATAAAAACCAATAAATTTATTATTTGATGGAAAGGGTCGTCAAATTACTGCAATGGGAAAGCCATGGCATCCCGAGTGCTTCGTTTGTACCATTTGTGTGAAACCATTGACTCCTGAATCATATAAAGAGCATTCGGGTAAACCTTATTGTGAGGACGATTACCACAAACTGTTTTCGCCGAAATGTGGTGGTTGTAATCAACCCATAACTGACGTAAGTATTGTCTCAATCGGTCAAAACGATAGCATTCGGTGAATATTAGATCAATAAATGCTTTTAAATCTCCAAAAGTTTTAATTAAAATGAATATAAAAATTACATAAAAATTAGAAAATAAATTGTTTGGAGATTTAGGGCTCAACTTTTAGTTTAATACTTAGTTCTGCCGTTAATTAAATTAACGCAATAGAAAGAGGAGAGAGTTATGGCCAAAGGAAAACCATGGCATCCCTCGTGTAGAGCTGCTGCTATAGAGCCGCCAAAACCTGTTAAAACTGTAGAACCAGTTTTAGAACCGATTCTGAAAAAGAAAGAGAAACCAAAATTGGAGTCCGAATTCGGTTCTAAACGGTATCCGATCGATGAATTAGATATTATGCTTCCTTTAGTTGAAGACTTACTCAAAGAGAGTTATCCAGATTGTAATGGTTGTAAAACACCCATTAGAGACGTAAGTCTTAGATGTTGTGCCTAACAGTAGTGACTGACTAACCGACGCATCCCTTTTACTAAAAATTAATTGTTTTAAAAACTCAATAAAGCGATCGATTGATTGGATTTGAGTTAATTCGCAAATAATATAATGAAATGAATTTATTAAAATCAAAGGGCAATAAAATAACAGCAATGGGAAAGACGTTTCACCCCCACTGCTTCACTTGTGACAAATGTGCCAAACCATTGGGTCCTAACAATTACTTTGAAAAGAATGGCAAACCTTATTGTGAAGACGATTACCATAAGTTGTTTTCCCCGAAATGCGAGGGATGTCTCACACCTATAACTGATGTAAGGCTAGCCTTTCCGATGTATCGTAAATATGACTACAAAACCAATTTAATAATACTAACCTATGGTCACGTCTTATTGCGTGTAAGTCTTTGTTTAACTAATCATTTCATTTATTAAAACTTTTATTTTTGAATAAAACAAAACATTTCTTAAATTCTTTTTACAAATTTTCAAGATTTGGACGACAAACACATTTTAAGTATATATTTGTTGGTTTATGTCATGTTGTGTGCAAATTAATCAATATTAAAAGTGTCTTGGTATTTATTAATTAAATAATTCAATGATTTTCATCAAATATTTTGATTTCATGTTTAGGACACAATTACAGAGTTTTAGTAGTTTTGAAACTTCATATAAATAGTATCTAAGGTTGACATCACTTTTCACTTTTGAGAACCTCTTTCTTAAACTTTTATGAATCTTAAATAGTTTTATTTGGAGTAAGAATATAATATCTAGGTCACTTATATAAATTAATGTGAATTTCATTGAATGAATTCGTGGTTTTGTTTTTAACTTTAGTGTCAATTAATTGTATGACATAACCATAACTTTCAACAATTATTTTAAAACATTTGATCTAATTTTTTAAAACTGACCTCCAATTGAAGGGCAATCAAATAAAGGCAATGGGTAAGCCCTGGCACCCCCAGTGCTTTACTTGCACTCAATGCGCTAAACCTCTGAGTCCTAACAACTTTTATGAGAAGAATGGAAAACCTTATTGTGAGGATGACTTTCACAAATTGTTTTCTCCAAAATGTGCTGGATGTCATCTACCCATTAAAGACGTAAGTTTTCCATTAATTTTGATTAAAAACAATTAAATTAATTTTTGGAATATTTTAGAATAATTTCATTAATGCAATGGGAAAGCCATGGCATCCCCAGTGCTTCCAATGTACTCAATGTGCAACACCTTTGAGTCCAAATGATTATTACGAAAAGAACGGCAAACCCTACTGTGAGAAAGACTTTCACAAACATTTTTCACCAAAATGTGCCGGTTGTCAAACACCCATCACTGATGTTAGACTTAAACTTACTTTTAATTATTTAATAAATGATTTCATAAAACTTTTATTTTTAGGGAAATCAAATACAAGCGATGGGAAAGCCATGGCATCCCCAGTGCTTCACTTGCGACAAATGTGCTGTTCCTTTGAGTCCTAATAACTACTACGAGAAAAATGGTAAACCTTATTGTGAGGATGACTTCCACCGATTGTTTTCACCAAAATGTGCTGGATGTCTTCTTCCTATCAAAGACGTACTAATTATTAAATGACATAAATTTTGTAATTAATTTCAAATTATTTCAAATTAAAGGGTAATTATATAAATGCAATGGGAAAGAACTGGCACCCACAGTGTTTCACGTGTACCGCCTGTGCTATACCTTTAAGTCCCAATAATTTCTTCGAAAAGAACGGCAAACCCTACTGTGAATTGGATTTCAACAAAATGTTTTCCCCGAAGTGTGCCGGTTGTCATCAACCCATTACTGACGTTAGTCTCAATTGTCTCAAGTCTTAAACAATTATAAATATTAATTGAATTTATTTAAAATTCAGAATAACTTTATTCAAGCGATGGGAAAGAAATGGCA
Source organism: Galumna obvia (assembly GCA_034695785.1). NCBI lineage: Eukaryota > Metazoa > Arthropoda > Arachnida > Sarcoptiformes > Galumnidae > Galumna > Galumna obvia. The sequence continues at coordinate 496 of JAQFZM010002677.1, read as the reverse complement.
CCCGAATTGTTTTAAATGCAATACTTGCGAAACACCTTTGAATCCAAACAACTTCTTTGAAAAAGCGGGAAAACCTTACTGTGAAAAGGATTATCATAAAATGTTTTCCCCTCCCTGTGCCGGATGTGGTGAACCCATTAAGGATCCGGTAATAGATCTTTGGTTGAACTGATTTTTATTAATTATACGAAAAAATTTAGAAGAAAATGGTTAAGGCTTTGGGCAAGAATTGGCACCCGGAGTGCTTCAATTGCCACAAATGTCACAAACAGTTATCACCCGATCATTTCTTAGAAAAAAGTGGGAAACCTTATTGTGAAGAAGATTACCATAAATTGTTTTCCCCGAAATGTTCGGAATGTAATCTTCCGATCAAAGGAACGGTAATATAGTTTTGATTGAAATTCATTGAAACTGACAATGGATTTGTGCAGCCATTGGTAGCGATGGGTCGTCAGTGGCACCCGAACTGCTTTAAGTGCTATCAGTGCGGAAC